>APFE030050949.1:121391-237365 GCA_000404065.3 Pinus taeda
ATATATATATGCTAACCATATTACATTGTATTATCGGGGCAGGCACGGGCCACCGATGGTGGACCCAGCACACACCCTATCGCCCCGACCCAAAATACATGTGATAACAAATCGCCGATATGTATGTCGACGTAACCCACGAAAAGGGCACTGATACCTCTGCAACTGCCAACCGCCAATAATTACGATCACCGATATGGATATCAGCGAAGTCCCGAATATCACGCTGATTTAATTGGCGTCGATCCCTGTTGATCACCGATTGCGATTAATGTGCGCCGATATATGTATAAATATATTTGCCGATATATGTGTTAAGTGTGGGGTTTAAGGGGCGGGTCGCCCAAAGCAGACCCGACCCCTATTTCAAACACATTCATGGTTAAAAGGGTTATACATGGAAGAGGCAGGAGTTGATCCCCCAACCTCTCCTTAACCATTTGTCGATATTAACCAATATGCCAACTACTTACCTTGGTGAATCCGCCCAAGGTTTTTCTATTTCAACAATGATTTTTCCCTCTGCAAACAGTTCGAGGAGGAGAGAGACTATAGGCACAGATTTCGAGACAGACTGTAGGCACAGATTTCGAGGTAGAATGAAAGCACGAATTTCGAGGCAGTGAATTAATTAATATTTTAATGCAGGAACCATGAATTTTGCAAGAGGGCAGAATTCTCACTTTGTCAATATTTAACAAGTTTTATATGGTTTTTACACCTCTCATTGCCACGAACACCATGGTGTTGTTCGATTGTTCAACAGAGGTCTTCATTTTCCAGTAATTTTCAGAATGCACGTGGAACCATGATTTCAACAAAAATAGGACACAAAGCCATGAGCCATGAAATTTTCCCGAGGTAAACTTTTGACATTTCATAATATAGTCAAGTTTATACTTGTTTTCCATGGTTTTCTGGAAGGATCGCAATGGCAAGATCAGATTCGCCATCTGAGTTGCAGATTTACAGTCCATCCATGGAACAGAGTCTTTGAGGAATCCCGGGGGAATCTAGAAGATTCCTTGAGCCCAGAATTCTCAACTTCTCAGAATTCGGATTTTGGACAGTCGATTCAGTACTACTCGACACCATAAATCTAATGGTGTCTTCAGATTTCTTATTCTCTCATTTCTTCTTATAGTCACTTTTCTAAGTGCAAGTACAGATGTCCACTTTCATGTGCAAGCAACCATCTTCATGTGATCGATGCCTTGAGAGCAATGGTGCGAGCTGCTTCAACAGTGTGACATTCACTTCTTCAGATGGCCCTTCGTTGTGATGTATATGATGGGTTCATTTAATTCTTCTTTCTGCATTATGTTGTACAGATCCTTGATTGATGTTGATGCAGGATCTTGTTTATTACATGTTGTCATGATTCCTTACTTGATTTGTTGTGGAATTTTCTATGTGATGTATTGGTGGTCATAACTCTTCATGTTATGCTTTGAGATCCCTTGTTGTATGTTGTTGGGATACTCTTTTTGTTATCATGCATGTTGGTTTTGACATCCCTTTTATGCCATGTTGGCGGGATGTTCATCATGCATGTTTTTGTATCATACTAATAGGAGTCTTTTGATTGAGATTTCTAGTTGTGGAATATCTCTTAGAGCCACTGCTGCGTGAGGGATTTTTTCCTTGTATGATCAAGAAATCATCTTTGTGTACATCACCATTATTGAAAGCGCTTAATGCAACGGCCTACACCATCTTGACACCGGGGCCTGGAGTAGTCCCTCCTAGACGAACCTCGTTATCAACGCTTATGTTCATGTGTTGATGATTGTTATGTTCCTCTTCTTTTACGCCTGCAGATGTATTCGTTAATGTTCTTTTAAAAAGCAATTTTAACACATCACAAAAGTAAAAGGTCTTGGAAGGGTTCATCTTCACACCTGGACCTGGATCAAATGGTATTAGAGCGGTCTTTACGTGTATGTGAATTGCAGTGTGAACAATGGAATGTGAAATGACAGAGGATGAAAGAGAAATGTACGAGACCATGCTCGACATTTCCAAGAAAGTGGAAATTGTGTATGAAACTCTACATAAAGAGACAGAGGAAAAGGAGCGATTATAGCTTTAGTTGAAAGCCACAGAAGAGGGCATGGAAGAACTGAAGCAAAACAAACATAATCCTCAAATAGAGAATGATGAATTGAAGATGCGTCTACATGAAGAGAAAGAGGAGCAGAAGATTTTGCTACTATAGCTGCAAGAAAAGGACAAGGCCTTAGAAAAGCTGCAGCGAGACCCATGTGAGGTAAAAAGTAGTTCTCCATCTTCATGTATGTTTCCTAATGATGATTTCGCCGTTTTGAAAATCATACCATAGGAATTGGATCCAAATTGTTGAAGAGAATGGGTTATGAAGGAAAAGGCTTGGGAATTAATGGCCAAGGCATTGTCAATCCCATCAAATTAGAGGAATTACCCCATCAAGTAGGACTTGGGTATGTCAGGAAAGAAGTTGGGGAATGCACTTAGACAATGAGTGAACCACCAACGACGGATGATGACCAACCCCGATAGGTCTTTCAAAATCGAAAGAGAAGGTAAAAGATGTTGATTTCCTTTGGGTTTCATCTTCTCATTGTATGATGTCTGTTGGAGATTTGGAGATCCCAATTATAGGGATAAACATGAGTCTCCTTACAAGGATGAGGCATGCGGAGAAAGAAGAACTTGGTGCTAATAACCAAAGCATCACTCAAGATTTGGAGGTTGTGCATGAGCATCGATTTGCAGGCTCGAGATACACTAAAGGAGAGTGCTCGAAGGTGTTAGAGTTGTCCGAGACATTGTCAAGGAAAGAGAATGATGGGAAAACTTCCAAATCATCCCATGGTAGTTTCCATTGCGGGGAGAGAGTTGAGGCAAGCTCTCATAGCCATACTGACATCAAGAACAACAACGGATGGTATAACCATTTTCAATCTTCAAATGTTCATTTTGATTATGATCATGTTGTTAATAATGAACGAATATCAAGGCATCGAAAAACATGTACCTTTTGTGGTTTACCTAACCATACCTTTTCTAAGTGTTGGAAAAGAATGGCAGCACTCGTGAGGCATGAAAAACCCTCTCAATAGAATTAAAAGAAACAAGTTTAGCAGATATGGAGGAAGAAAGCCTACTGGAGTCATTGTGACAAAAATGGCCATCAGAGAGCCACTTGTTGGAAGCTTCATCCAGAGTAGCGCCTTAAAGACAAAGCGTCGGTGTGTGAACCAGGAAGAGTAGTTGTTCAACAAGAAAAACCACCTCAAGGAGGTGACCCCTTCACATTGATAAGCGAAAAAATGGTTTTTTTGACTTATTGTCATTTCATGGTCATTCTTTTCTAAATCATTTATTGCATTTTAAACTGTAAAAGTGATGATGTGTTTTCCATCACTTGGTCAGCAACAATGATGGTTGGTCATGTTTTGAGTCGTGTTTTGAGTTGCATGTTAAAACTCTGAAAGTGATGTTATGTTTCCATCACTTGTCAAAACAATAATGTTTTCCCTTATGTATGTAAATAATGTGTTGCAGTGATAATGTGTTTTCCATCACTTCTTGAAGCAAACATGATAGGTTGGCCTTGTTGTCATAGCTAGGGTATTAACGTCATCTTGTTGTAAACCTGACCACCGAGTATGTATCATAAACTCGTGGCAAGTGTGGGACATTTGGGTCTTTAGTTGGTCATGTCATTCAAAGCGTATAATTTGCAAACAGTGTACTACAGGTTGCAGAAGTAGCAGGTGTCGACTCGTCGATTAAGGCTCCGAAGAGCAAAGGTGAAGGAGATGGAAGCGAGACCTTTTCAGGACATTTGTGATGCAGACAGGGTACAGAGAAAGATGCAGATTATTTTCCATGCTTTTGGAGGACCAAAATCTCCTTAGTGGGGAGGATTGATCCAGGTGGCTCCAGAGAGACACACAGGACAAAGATGACTCAGAACTCAAAATGTTTGAATTGTGATCGACTCAAGACTAAATCAAAGATCTTGTCATCCAGATCGTGGTGGTGCAAACGGCTCGTCAAACTGAGCTCGTATCTGAAAGATAAAGCTCTTCAAAGTTTGACATGAAAGGAGAAAGTGGGGCCCACAGTGTGCCACATGGCATCCCACTAAGCAGGTGGGACCCACATGGCAGCCCATCAGCCATGGACACTTAGCATTCTCTCATTTGTCTCCTATACCTACATAAGAGACAAAATCATTTTTAAATGGTTAATAAATAAACATATAACGAAATGTTTCAATATAGTTATTAAATAACTATATAAAACCATAAAAGACATGGTTTCGAGATCGGCGGCAAAAAACCCCGCCGAACCCTTTAAACAATTTTATAAATCACAAATCGCATTAATAATATGGTTCCGGGATCGGCGGCAATAACCCCCGTCGAACCCTCCTCCACATATTTCGCATATATATATATATATATATATATTATATATATATATATATAATATATATATATATATATATATATATATATATATATATATATATATATATATATATATTATAACCATATTACATTGTATTATTGGGGCGGGCACGGGCCACCGGCGGTGGACCCAGCCCACGCCCTATTGCCCCGACCCAAAATACATGCGATAACAAATCGTCGATATGTATGTCAACGTAACCCCTGATAAGGGCACCGATACCTCCGCAACCGCCGACCTCTGATAAGTACGATTGCCGATATGGATATCAATGAAGTCCTGAATATCACGCCGATTTAATCAGCACCGATCACTGCCGACTGCTGATTGCGATTAATGCGCGCAAATATGTATTATTGGGGCGGGGACAGGCCACTAGCGGTGGACCCGGCCCACACCCTATCGCCCCGACCCAAAATACATGCAATAAAAAATCGTCGATATGTATGTCGGCGTAACCCCCGATAAGGGCACCGATACCTCCGCAACTGCCAACCGCTGATAAGTACGATCGCTGATATGGATATCAGCAAAGTCCTTAATATCGTGTCGATTTAATGCACCAATCTTTTGCCTAATGCCGATTGCGATTAATGCGCGCCAATACATGTATAAATATATATGTCGATATATGTGTTAAGTGCGAGGTGTAAGGTGTGAGCCGCCCAAAGCAGACCCGACCCCTATTTCAAACACATTCATGGTTAAAAGGGTTATATATGGAAGAGTCAAGATTTGATCCCCCTACCTCTCCTTAACCATTTGTCGATATTAACCAGTACGCCAACTACTTACCTTGCTGAATCCGCCTAAGATTTTTCTATTTAAACAGTGATTTTTCCCTCTGCACACAGTTCGAGGAGGAGAGAGACTGCAAGCACATATTTCGAGGAAAACTGCAAGCACAAATTTCGAGGCAGTGAATTAATTAATTTTTTAATGTAGGAACCATGAATTTTTCGGGAGGGCAGAATTCTCACTTTGTCAGAATTTGACAAGTTTTATATGGTTTTTACACCTATCATCGCCATGAACACCATGGTGTTGTTCATTCCTTCATAGGAGGTCTGCATTTTCCAGTCATTTCCAGAATGCACGTGGAACCATGATTTCAGCAAAAACAGGGTTTGGAACCATGAGCCATGAAATTTTCCCGAGGTAAAGTTTTGACATTTCAGAATATAGTCAAGTTTATACTTGTTTTTCATGGTTTTTCACAGGGATCACAATGGCAAGATCAGATTCGCCATCTGAGTTGTAGATTTACAGTCCATTCATGGAACAAAATCTTTGAGGAATCCTGGGGGAATCTAGAAGATTCCTTGAGCCCAGAATTCTCAACTTCTCAGAATTCGAATTTTGGACAATCGATTCAACACTACTCGATGGTGTCTTCAGATTTCTTATTCTCTCATTTCTTCTTCTAGTCACTTTTCTAGGTGCCAGTGCAGATGTCCACTTTCATGTGCAAGTAGCCATCTTCATGTGATCGATGCCTTGAGAGCAATGGTCCAAGCAGCTTTATCAGTGTGACATCCACTTCTTTCGATGGCCCTTGGTTGTGAGTATATGATGGGTTCATGTACTTCTTCTTTCTGCATTATGTTTTACAGATCCTTGGTTGATGTTGATGCAAGGTCTTATTTATTACATGTTGTCATGATTCCTTGCTTGATTTGATGCGGAATCTTCTATGTGATGTACTGGTGGTCATAACTCTTCATGTTATGCTTTGAGATCCCTTGTTGTTGTTTTTGGCATACTCTTGTTGTCATCATGCATGTTTGTTTTGACATCCCTTTGTGCCATGTTGGCAGGAAGTTCATCACGCATGTTTTTGTATCATACTAATAAGAGTCTTTTGATTGAGAGTTCTAGTTGTGAAATATCTCTTAGAGCCACTCCTGCATGAGGGAATTTTTCCTTATATGATTGAGACATCATCTCTGTGTACATCACCATTATTTACAACACTTAATGCAATGGCCTACACCATCTTGACACAGGGGCCTAGAGACGTAGTCCCTCCTAGACGAACTCCATTATCAATGCTTATGTTTTCATGTGTTTATGATTGTTATGTTCCTCTTCTTTTCCGCATGCAAATGTATTCGTTAATGTTCTTTTAAAAAGCAATTTTAACACATCACAAAAGTAAAAGGTCTTGGAAGGGTCCTTCTTCACACCCGGACATGGATCATTTACACTGTGATCCATGGCGATCGACGCTATTGTTAGCCCAACACACGCATCAGTATACTTCTGGATTGTTTTTATAAAAGGAAACATAGTTTCACATCTATAAACTTCTAGTGGCGATGTGTTGGATGTTTGTTTGGTTGGATGGGTCGAGAACTCCATATAAGGTTCTTTCCCCCTTAAAAGTGGACTTCCCAAGGAGATAAGACCTTCTTCCCCCTTGAGTGGATCTCATTCTTATCCTCCTTTCCCTATATAAACCACTTCCTCTTACCCTTTTTGGTTATAGTACAACACATAGTGAAATTGGTGGAGAGATAGAACCAGCTGCAAAATTTTAAAATCTTTAGCTTTTGATATAAGAAGATTATTCTTAGATGAAAAAAGACTATTCTTTGGTAGCTAAATCATGAGGAGAGAGAGTTAGAGCTTGGAATCCATTTCATGTCAAGCTAGAGGAGGAAAAGAGTGCTAAAAAGTTGTGTAGTGGGACTTGGATACTGCAAAGGAGATCCCCAACGTCAAGGCTTCGGTTGTATTTCTCTTTGAAGTTCATTTTAATACAACTAATGGTTTATTTCCTATACCAGTTGTAATATTACATTTGATATCTTAGAACTCTTTGACCTTTTCAGTAGATTAGATTCAATTTTATACTATCATGTTTGTCATTTTTTCTTGCATGTTTGTTTCAGGTACTTGAACGAAAGGAAGCTGGAGCAAG
Source organism: Pinus taeda (assembly GCA_000404065.3). NCBI lineage: Eukaryota > Viridiplantae > Streptophyta > Pinopsida > Pinales > Pinaceae > Pinus > Pinus taeda. The sequence goes on from APFE030050949.1 coordinate 128,776, forward strand.
GAAGCAAGATCACCATCAAGTGGATTAGTGTTATAAGAGGTAGGCCCTCTTATTCGATTCTAATCTAAGGAAATTTGCATTAGATTGTCTTGTTTGTGGCTAGACCCACTCTCTTGGGCTAGAGGTATCGTCTCTGTCCGCAGAGAGGATATTCCTACACCACAAATTGGCAACCATACTGGGGAAATACATCTCCTTTTCATCACTCTGTTTTTTCTACTTGTGTGCCTAGTTTGTTTATTTATGGTCTTCTAGGTTTGTATTGACATGTTTGAAGGCATACATACACTAGCCCACCCTCTGATGTGTTAATTTTGGCCCTATGTGAAGTTCTTTTTTATTTTTTCTTTGAATCCCTCAATCAGCGCTAGTTTCAGCTAAACAATCGCATCGATCAGCGCCAGTTTTGTCCTGATAGTCACGTCGGAGCCCTTTTCAGCGCTAGTTTCAGCCAAAAACTCGTGTCGGTTTCTAAGTTAAGGAAAATCAGAGTCTCTCCCATTCCAATGCCAATGTGTCTTGACCCTCAGACTCTCTTCTTCCAACCAGAAGTGACTAGGATGCTTTGTTTGCTGAGTTTGATTGATTGATTTGCTTGAAGTTTCATTTCTTGATTTTTTGAGGTTTTTGGATGGTTTCTATGACCCTAGAGCATCTAGGTCAATTATCGTTCATCTGTTTGTTTACTCATTGGGTCAAGTTTCTGATTTGTTGCTTCATTTAATCCATCTTTTAGTCGCAACATCTTCATTGCTTCATTTTCAATTGAATGAGTGAAAGAGTCTCGTTTGTTCTCTTATTCCAAGTGTCTCTTTTCTCTTTATGAGCATACATTACATTGCTTGGTTTGTCGATTAAAGAATTTATGTGTTTGGTTTGTTCGATTCAGGGAAGAAGTTTCTTTTAGTTTCATTTATCATGCTTTGGATTTGATCGATGCTTGTTTGTTCGGAATTATGAAAATTTTCATTAAAGTGCTTTATGTGAAAGATTCATTTTGAATTTTATGAAAAGAAGAACATCATTCTAGTTTACTTAAGCGAAAATATTGCATTAGTAACGTTATTAAGAAGCTATAATTGCATCATCCTAGGCATGAAAAAAAATAATAATAATAAATAAAATAAATAAATAAATAAAAATTGTTGTTAAAGGAAGATTAAGTGCATTTAGAAAATGTATTAGTAAAAGATTTCATTCTTTGGTTGTTGTGTTAATTGTGTGTTATCTATCCCTAAATTAATGTAAACTTTCATCAAATACAAATATTTTTTTTCTCGTGTAGTTGTATATAGAATTTTTCAGATGACAGCAATAGGGCCTTGAAGTTGAAACCTAATTCAAGATAAATTGTTAAAATTTATTGAATTAACCTAAGGAAGCATTGAAACTTAACGCTCACATTTAATGTTCTAGGCTAGAGATGTGTTCCGACGTCTTTAAACCTAGTCGTTTTCGTTCACAACGATCTTGCATTAGACAGCACTAGCACGAACTTGTGCTCCCCGTACCGCTGTGTATATAAAGGGAGACCCCTATGGTTTGCAATCCTTTATCCATAGGAAGCCAAGTGATCCATTAATGAAAAAGGTATTATAGATTATGTCTGAATTCGCTTATGTTACTTAGTGTAACGGATCGAAAAGATTGTGAATAACATAAACACTTAAACAATTTGAAAACACATTTAAACACATCAACACAGCCAAATTTAATAAAGGAGTTCACTAGACTTTCCGGCTACGTCTCCTAGTCCTTTCACTTCCAGTACTGACCTCTTTATTTTGTCTTCAAATTTTTGTTATAGGTATGAGCTCAAAAACAGAGTCTCAAATCAAAAAATGGACATCACCACTGCATCCAGCTTGAAATTTCAAGTCAAACGAGTACAAACTCGACCATATTTGGCCAGTGACCTCTAGACCCCCTACAAAGTCAAAAACCACCTTTGTACCTGAAAAAACAACCTTTCTGCTGCGCAAAACCACCTCTGCGGATGAAAACCACCTTGGAAACTGCGTTGTGGTATGGCGGGTTCGACAACTGCATAGAAATAAAATAAAGTTTGGGTTGCTTGAATACCAAGCTCCATCGCTTAGTTTATTAGCTATCAAACTTGTGTTAAGGCGCTGGTATATATAATGGGAGGTCGGCGGGTCGAAACCCCCGTCCAACACTCCAGCATTTTACATGGCATTGATACGATATGTGGTATATATATATATATATATATATATATATATATATATATATATATATATATATTACATGATATTTGATATGGTCTGTTCTGATATTTGTTGTGGTTTGTTGTGATATTTAAAATGGTTAATGACCATGGTTTAATACATAAGTTTCAATACACATATTCCGGTAAGGTGACCGACAGTCGTGGGGTTGACCCCGACTGTCCGGCCCTTTTATGGTGGCCACATCCTGAAACATTAAATATAACCATATCCCTTCCGATATCAAGACCTATCATAGCCCGATCAGTGCATTGTTCCGGTGATACCTCATCCTTTCCAGGAGGTCAGGGGTTCGATCCTCCCTAACCCCCAAAATTTTGGGATTTCATGCCAACATTGGGCAAATCCAGGTTGCCATGTGTCAGCACCGAATTGGCCCGTATCAACCAATCAAATCACGACACATCACCAACCTTGATGACATCACCTTGGACATATGGCACATTCCCAGAATAACACATGTCCTACTGACATCACCCTATGTTGACCGTTGACCATTGAGTTTGATTGTTTAACTTTGAATTTGACTTTTCCTCATTTTGCCCTAGTTTGCCTTGAAACTTTGACTGGCTTTAACTTCTTCATCCGGACTCGGATTTACGCGTCGTTCACACCGTTGGAATCGTATCGATGAGCACTTTGATTTGATTGAAATTTCAAATGAATTTGAATACTTTGATCAGGAGGAAAAACTAAATCCATTTTGGATCACCGAGTCTGCCACCTTCTAAACGTGATACATCAAACACAGCATTCTCAGAGATTTCCTTCTTGTACTTTTTGGTTCACAGAGGTATTCTACAGTTCACGGTTACCTAGTAATCCTTTATGCCTAGAGTACCTAGAGTAGTCATTTTTTATCTTTACTGACTCTTTATATTTGAAAAGATCATCGAGCACTTGTCCTTTCGAGCTCGTTAAATCTGAAAGTGACTAGAGTCACCTTTCGTCCTTTTCTCGACTCTTAAAACATGAAAAGGCAAAGTTTTGTTTCAGTGTCTTAAAATTAACTACCCACAAAATATTCCTATTTAAAGTTATCTTCCTTAGTGATTCTTTAGGGTCAATTCCAATGGCAACATTTCTAGAGTTTACTAGTCAAGGATTCCCCTCCAATGGGAGTCCTGGTCCTTTTCCTTCTTTTGGAAATGTTTGCGCTCCTTATATGGAAACGTTGTCCCTTCCTGGGTTAACTATTGGTTTACCTGTCTGGTTATTTTCAACCTCGATGGTACTGAGTGTCTCAACTTTTGTCCAGCCATCTCCTTCACCTGAAAAACACCATGTTGATTCTAAGGTTGACATCTCACCTTCTTCACCTATTTATTCACCCTCCTTTTCTACTTCTCCTAGTGAAAGTTTGAAATCCAATAACCAGGAGGCTAAGAAGAAGAAGATGAAGATGAAGAAGAAGAAGAATTCAGATAAGCAAGAGGCTAAACTTATAGCTATTGCTCCAAATGCACTTCACATCGACAAACCTTATGACCCTTTGCAGAAGGTAAAATTCCCTTGTAGGCTATGTAAGGGTGACCATATCCTTCGAGACTGTCTTGGTATTCCCAGAGTCTTAGAGGTATGGTCTCAAAATCTGGATCGACCATCCCCACCGACCTCTGGAGATCATGTTGATGTGACACCCTTGGCTAGTGATTGGTAAGAAGAAGGGAAAAAACAAATTCCCCTGTAGGTTATGTGAAGGAGAGCATCTTCTTCACCTTTTTCCTCTTATGGATAAAGCTTCCAAAGTTTTGGAAAACCTTACAGCTCCTCAACCCCAACTTCTTGTTCGTTATCAGAGGCTTTCTTCTAACCCTCTCCTAGTTGGTAAAGAGATTTAATTGGATTCATCTCTTGCCCATCCTGCTCTTCCTGAGCATGACTCTCTTATGTTTGTTCGCGACCAACCATTGGTCGAAAAGAGTGTCGACTTGGCTCTGCCTTTAGTTGTTCACTCTGTTCCCGAAGAGATTAGTGATCATATTGCTCATGTTCTTCTCATCTCCTTAGATTCTCATGAATTGAAGAGTGGCCCTCCCGTCCCATTTGTTTAGGAGAGTCCTTCTCCTATTCCTGTAAAGCATGGGGGCAATCTTATGATACCCCACCAAGTAGTTATGTTGTTTCTTTTGATTGGATTCAATTGGTTGCATTCCGCCTCCCATCTTATGTGCCTTTCTAGATTACGGTACAAGCCTATAATATGGTAGTACATGAAACTCTATTAGATGAAGGCTAGTATGTTAACATCATGTTTTCTAATACTTGGAAAGCGTTGGGATCCCCACAGCTTGTGCCTATCACCTAGAATATGTTGGCTTTCAACGAAGGAGCCACTCAACCTTTAGGGATCCTTATGAAGTTCCCTATTACTTTGGGAGGAAAGACCATCTATATAGACATGATGGTAGTCCATGGTCCCTTAGACTTCGATATTCTCCTTGGGCACAACTATGTTTATGTCATGGGAGCTCTTGTTTCTTCGCTCTTCCATGTGGTTTATTTTCCACATGAAGGGATAATAGTGACCATTGATCAATTATCATTCGTCGGTCACCAGATGGCTCCAATCCTACCGTCATCCCCTATTGGTTCTTGTTTACAAGCAGTATCCTATGTGGCTACTTGTTCCATCTCCACCTTTGTTAATGATCACGCAAATGGCATGGTACATTATGTATTGGGGGCATTGGAACCTGACCTATCATTTGTACCAGTTGACATGTGTTCCTCCCAGACCGTAGTTCTCCCTTCCAGTGAGGACCTCTTGGGGGCCATGTTATCGTATGGCCCATGATCAGTTGTTCTGAGGATAGTTATTTTCCTGTGTCAACCTCGTTAAAAAATGAAACAGCGTGTGAGGATAGCTTTTTCCTATATCAACCTCGTTAAAAAATGAAACAGATTTCGAGGATAGTTTGTTCCTGTATCAACCTCATTAAAAAATGAAATAGATTTCATGCGGATAGTTCTTGGTCTTATGTCAGCCTCGTTAAAATATGAAACAAAGTGTCGAAGCATGGTTCCTGGTCTTGTGTCAAGCTCCTTAAAAAATGAAACAAGGAGTCTTGAGGATAGTTCTTTTACTGTGTGAACCTCAATAAAAAATGAAACAACTCCATTTTCCAAATTGAGTATTTGATTAAGATTTCGTCAAATTCTAGTCGAGTCTTTACTTGATCTCGAAAGTGAAACTTAATTCCATCCACCTTTTAGCAACCCAATGTCTACTTCGGTGAATGAAATGAAATTTGGGGCATGTGCCTGAGCTCTCATCATGTTGGGGGCATGCCATTTTTTTCATCCAAGCATAGTTTTTCATTTCAAGCTTGTGTAAACATGAAACTAAATCCAAGCATAGTTTTTCGTTTCAAGCTTGTGTAAACATAAACCAAATCAAAGCATAGTTCCCCGTGGTTCAGGCTTGTATAAAAATGAAACCATATCCATTTTAACCCTCATGATTTCCGTTTTTATCACCTCTCTTGTCAAATAAGCTTTGGTTTTTCTCCATTCTATCACCATCATCTCTTTGGCCAATCGTTCGCTTTCACTTGGTTGTTTTATCCTTTCTTGAGGAACCTTAGCGATGAGTGGTTTTACTAGCTAGCCTCTTGACCTCTTAGTTTTTGAGTAGTTCCATCATAACCGGAACCAGTTGCTACCCTTTATACCACTCGTTCCTCCAGGACAAGTCACCTTTAAGCTCTTTTCTAACGCATAAAAAATTAAAATATTTCCGAATATTTTTTCCTTTTAGACTCGTTAAAGAAAATAAAAGTAGGGAGTCATCTTTGAGCTCTTTTCTGACTCTCAAAATATGAAAATATTGTCTATATCTTGTCGTTTTGAGCTCATTAAAGGATGTGAAACATCGTTTAACCAGTATAAGTTTACCCCTTTTTTGGGCTAGGATAAATGAAAAAGTTATACCTTAGTCAAACATGACTAGGAGGTTCTCTTGAATATTGTTTTCTACCTTTTCGAGTTCAACAGACAACTTTACGAAAAGGGACCCTTGGAGTTTTCTTTTACATGTCTTTTTCAAACTCTCTAAAGATGAAAAATATCATGAGTTTCACCTTTGTCGGAATCGTTAAAATATTAAATGACATAGGACTTGTCATTATGATGAAACCGAGCTTATCCTTCCTAGGATTCGTTAAAATTTAGTAGGTAGGATCCATCCAAAGGATAGGCTTATATTACAATCATATGCTATCCCCTTCAAGCTTGTGTTTCAAAAACAACTGGGGTACTCACCAGAAATGGTGGGGGAAACTTGGAAGTATTCATCATTTGTATTCTTCACTTGAGGCAGCATGTCGATCTTGAACATTGAAACTCATTTGTTGTTCGTGTCGGGTTTTGGGACTTCCTCACTCTATCACTTTCCTTCCCAGGCTTGGGTTATCGATTTTAACTTATCATTTAATCTCTACCATGTCACCATCACCTTTGATCTTCTGATGTAAAATGTTGCCAAACTCTAGATTCATGTCATCCACATGTTCAAGAGAAGTCTTTTTGCATGTACATTGTTTGATCATCTATCACATTCTTGGATTACTCTCATTCATTGTGTTTCTCATTTCTTGCCGATGATGAAGGATCCATTATGACCTTCCTTCGATAGATTGCTTCCTGTCGACTATTATCCAAGAAGTTGATCTAGAAACTCCTTTCCAGTACTTTAGATCTTGCATGCGTCAATGGCAAGTTCTTCGCACTCGACGACAAGTTCTCATCATTAGTCTTCAATCGAGTGATTTCACAAGTGTTCAACTTCAATTCCTTATTCACACTTCGTGAATTGTACTGGTAGTACCTTGAGAGCCATTGAAATTATGGGTGGTTTCTCTCACGCTTGTTAATGGTTCACATCATTGGCCAGTAATCAAGTGATTTTCTAGCATGTTCAACTTCAGCACATTTATTTAGATGTTATAATTTGTACTTTGATCGGGTCGTGTTGGAGTGCAAGACCCTAGGCTTAGATCACAAAATTCTAGGTTGAGAGGAATGATGAGTCATTCATGATTATATACATGATTCTTTAGACGAATGGATGCGACCATGTCGTGGATCTATTTTATATGATCCCTTCAGTCGGATGGTTGCATCCATGCCGAGGATCCACGCCCATGATCCTTTTCTTGATGGATAGTTGTGCCTATACCATGGATTCATGTAGTGTTATATGCCTCTCGTGTTTATTAGGAATTACTATCAGATTTCAGATATGTACATGTATGTTTGAGTTGCAGGTCTTATGATGCTGGTATTCCAAGTACTCGCTTCGTCTTAAAGCATTTCAACCATCTCTCTTAGATCTGACTTCATGCTTTAGGGGGCATTTGTTACACAGTAATTTGTCACTCTCATGTCACTCCCCGCTCCTGATCCCTGAGAACCCCAATAGTGACTACTGTATTATACTTTCACCATGAAACTTATGCTCTTGCATCCCTTGAAGATTGAAGAAAGTAGTCCCCACTCCCTTCAGAACATTTCCAGAGAATCCTTCTTAAAACTCGATTTTTAAGTTCAACACTCTTTCCCAATGTCTCACCTGCACCGATGGCAGAGTTTTACATTGTGACCCGCGCTGATCGGAACTATTGTTAGCCCAATACCCATGTTGGTCTACTTTTGGACTGTTTTTATAAAAGAAACAGAGTTTCACGTCTAGAAACTTCTAGTGGTGATGTGTTGGATGGTCGTTTGGTTGGATAAGGGTTGAGAACTCCATATAAGCTTATTTCCCCCTTAAAAGTGGACCTTCCCAAGGAGATAAGACCTTATTCCCCCCTTGAGTGGATCTCATTCTTATCCTCCTTTCCCTATATAAACCACTTCCTCTTACCCTTTTTGGTTACAATACAACACATAGTGAAAGTGGTGGAGAGATAGAACCAGCTACAAAATTCTAAAATATTTAGCTTTTGATAGAAGATGATTAGTCTTAGATGACAAAAGACTATTCTTTGGTAGCTAAAGCATGAGGAGAGAGAGTTAGAGCTTGGAATCCATTTCATGTCAAGCTAGAGGAGGAAAAGAGTGTTGAAAAGTCGTGTAGTGGGACTTGGATACCACAAAGGATATCTACAATGTCAAGGCTTTGGTTGTATTTCTCTATGAAGTTTATTTTAATACAACTAATGGTTTATTTCCTATATTGGGTGTGATATTACATGTGATATCTCAGAACTCCTTGACCTTTTAAGTAGATTGGATTCGATTTTATGCTATCATGTTTGCTATTGTTTCTTGCATGTTTGTTTCATGTACTTGAACAAAAGGAACAAAAGGAAGTTGGCGCAAGGAAGCAAGATCACCATCAAGTGGATTAGCGTTGTAAGAGGTAGGCCCTATCATTTGATTCTAATGTAAGGAAATTTACATCAGATTGTCTTATTTGTGGTTAGACCCACTCTCTTGGGCTAGAGGGGTCATCTCTGTCTGCAGAGAGGATATTCCTACACCACACCCTAGACACTGAATATATGTGGGAAATGTGCCAATATTCATGCAAGATGTTGATACTTACCGGAAGATGTCACGGTGAAAGAAAATCACAATGGTAACTCTAATTTGAAGTATTAATTGATTTTTTTTTAAGTAACATCTAGATGGGCTTATGTAGGACTATTAAAGGGAAGATCATTGAATGACTTCCAAGCAAACCATATAGAAGGATGTAATGTCCTTTCAGAAATATGGCATGAAAGCATAATGAAATGAAGCAAAGACAGATGGAAAATATAATAGATCACTTTCTAATGAGTTGGGGACATGAATGACTCATGAACAAAAGTGATGAATGATCTATCCCCTATATATATAAGTTCCCAAAAGGTTGAAGACTCCTTAAATGAATTCATGACATCGAAGAAAGGAGCTCTTCATGCAGCTGATTGTTTTAGGATCTCCACGTGAAGAGTTGCTATTGGTCCCTAGTTAAAAGGGAGCATGAGAAGAAGTTTCTTACAGAAACTTAGAAATTCCTAAGTCGGAAGCTTAGGTACGTTCCTTTGTGATAGGAATGATTACATTCCTTCATGGAATAAAACCTCCTGGTATAAAAAGGAGTGATAGACACGTTGTTATGTTCTTCACTTGGGAAAACATAATGGAGGATTGTGTAATAATTTTGCATCTGATGCTCTTATGTGATGAGATAGGGCATCCCATGAAAGAGAAGTCGTGGAGGACTGATATTCTTTTAGGACTAGGGATTCCAAGAAAAGAATAGTCCTTATGGAGCATATCCTGAGAGAACACGGGTGGGGTATGTTCCTAGAGAGAAAATGATGAGTATGTTTATAAATCATTGGTATTGCTAGCATTGTGCTCTGATCTTGTGGAGAGATAGAGATGTTAGTCAAGGCCTCGCTATATAACAATGTTAGTTGGTATGATGCTATAAAAATGAGTTACAAATCTAAATTCTTCTTATGAGATATTATTCATATTGAGAAATTCCAAGGTACCATTATGAATACCTCCCTAGTTAAGAGGGAGATTTGAAAGGTATAACTAGGTTTGGTCTTCATAATCACATTTAATTATGATTTTATGTAATGAGATGTAAATAAGAAAAATGAAATTATTATATGACTTGCTTCATGGGTTTCATGAGCAAGGGATTTTGGTCTTGAGTCAAGGCTCCCATTGAGAGTCTTTAGGATTTATTTTTCATGTATTCATAAAATATAAGGGTCATTTTCATGTAAATGAAGTCATGTTACACATTCTAAAAGGTCATTTTGTCTATGTAAATTGTCCTCTAAAGAACTTGTCACCTAACCTCTTCAAGTCAGCCTACATTGAATAAGTTGCCTAAACAAGTCGACCTACATCCAACTATCAAATCAGCCTAACGACCCAGTGAAGAGGGGTATAGATAGTGGAACTCGACCTCCATTCTAAGCAAGAATTTTGATCTCAATTCAGCGAAAGAGAAGTGCAGAAGGAAGTGTGAAAAAGAGGCAGTGAAAAGGTTTTTATCTAAGGCTACAAATGACACTCTTTTAGGGTAGCGAACAAAGAATATTTTGGGGCAGCAAAGAAGAATCTTCATGGCCAGCGAAGAAGGATCTTCTAGGGTATAAAAGAAGTATCTTCTAGGGCAAAGGAGAAGGGACCTTCTGGATCAAACAAAGGAGGCAGTGAATATGTTTCCTATAAGATAACGAAGGAAAGAATCTTCTCGGGCAGAAAAGTAGAGACCAAGTTTCTCTAGAAGACCTAGAGACCGAGATTCTATAGGGAAGTTGTGAAGGTTCAGTGTAAGAAATAGAGACCGAGTTTCTCTAGAAGGAGTAAAGAAGGAAAAAGTCTAGATCAGGAAGAAAGGCAGAGGAAGGAAGACCAGGTTGGTGGCATGGTCCTTTTAAAGGATACAACAGTCAAGGTTCAGTTTCATGGTCTTGGTACTTATCAATTGAAGATCTAGAAGAAGAATTTTGATCGGGATTTCCTCTCAAGAGGTGAGAGATTTTGGTCCTGGATGGGGAAGCCTATATCCTGTGTCACTTTTATTTATTTATTTTGATAATTGTCTTAATGAAATAACATACTAATAAACTAAAAAAGAAAATATCATAAGATAAGAAGTACAAAGCATATCACAAGTAATTATCAAGTAGAGAAATTGTTAACATTGAATACCCTAGATTTCTCAACAAATTTCGCCAGTTCCGACTACCGGAAACCATCGCCACAAAGTGACAAATTGTTTCCTCGTTAATTTCTGCAAAATTAGTGACTCCGCCAGATTTATTCGGGCTCCAAATTTAGTTGGCACTCTGCTAACTTTACCCAATGGGCCAAGTTGACCAAAACTTCGACTGACCATAACTTTCACATACGATGTCAGATTGAGGTGTTGTTTGCATTGTTGGAAATCTTGCGACGAGCTCTTCGATTTGACCCTGGTTTCATTACAATACAAGAACTTTAATTTTGAGCCATTCCTGGGTCCTCTTTGATGACTGGGTGTTTCTGGAGCCACCTGGATCAGTAAGTAATGAATAAACCACAAGCTAATATGGAGAGAGAAGGGGTAACTAGACCCAATTGAACCAGTCATAACCATTACATCAAATGGATAAATGCTTAGTTGGGGCTCTAAGTGGGTGGTCTCCCTTACATGTTGAGGAGGTCATTTTTGGCCATCAACATTTTTGGCACTAGAAGGAGGGCCATAGTAAATTTTTTCTTTGAAGATTTTGTACTTTAATATTCTATCTTATTACTATGGCTCCACTTAAAAGATCACCTTGGAGTTTCTTGACTAGGCTTCCACCAAATTCCACTCCAATAAAAGTAGTTGAGACTTTGTCTAAGATAAAATTCAATGCTAAGCCTTTTTATTTTGTTCATCTCCTTCAATTTATTTTAAATTTGAATACTTTCAGTATTGATGAAGGTGTTATTTTCAAGATATTCACTCCTACATTCATAGGTCAAGCTAAAGACTAGTGTCGATTGTAACACCCTCCTCCCACATTTACCCAAGTTAATCGGTCTGTCAGGGTAAACATGTGAGGAAAGGTTACTATGATGTGATTCAATTCCCCATGTATAGTTAAGGAAATGTAACCCACAAAACAAAACCATCCTAACCTTCCACACCTGCTACAGAACCTTCAGGAGCAAACCAACCCTTCCAAGTGACCAATGCCTCAAACAACTTAACAATTCCCTGCCCTAGAGCCTCAGTCGCTCACCTTACAAGGCATGCATGTGAATGGGACCCTGTAGTCACTCCCATAGCAAGGAATCCATGCAGCTATGGACTTTTTAAGCTAGTAATGAGCCAACAACCCTAGGTTCGGTGCCACTTTTTCAAGGCCAGGACTCAGGCCACTATCAAGAACTTCATGAAAATTTTAGAAATTATAAATAACATTAAGACAAGATTACTAATGAAAATATTTAATCAATGACTTGACTGAACCCCTACTAGCCATGACAGACATTTCGTTAAACATGTCACAAATATGTAGTCTACAAGTCATAACAATATATTTAAGCATAGGGGTCTCATACTTATCTAAGATTCATAAGGAAACATTAATTCCTTATCACAATAGTTTCATTATCATCTATTAGGTCATATATTCATTATTCATTCATTTGCTAATCAAAAGATGATGAGAGCCATAATTCAAGACTATCATAAAACATCCTCATACCAACATATATTCAAGATAAACAACAAAGATATGACAGTCATAAAAACCACATATGAACAAGTATATTTACCCATCGAATACAAGAGAAAATGAGCTCTTATTAACATGTGAAAAATGAAACTAAGTCTGGTGGTTGAACCAAATCTTTCTTTCAACCAATCACCCTCATGCCATATTCCAAGCATGAATGTGCGATCTCAAGGAACAAATCCAACAAAACCAAACCATGGCTTCCAGAGGCCAAACCACTTCAACCCTCAACCAGTGATTCCACCTCATGGTCACACATCACTAACCATCACCAGATTGGTCTCTACCCAAGCTATCCAAGACTCCAAAGTGTTTGTTCCAACTAGGGCTTCCAAGACTACTAACTCAACCCACCAAGGGCTTCCAGAGCGTTTTTCTAACCAAGGCTTCCACGACTAGTAAATCAACCCAAGTTGTTACAGGGCTTTCAGAGCAATTTTTCAACCAAGGCTTTGAGGAACTAGTAACTCAACCCACAGCCATAAGAAACATGAGAACCAATCAAAATATGAATGGAAAGGAACCCACAACACCATGGCTATCTAGGAAATGGAAAGGCTAGGAAAATCCACTGTCAATCCAGGAAATACTCCATGCCAATGACATATAATAACCAAGAAACCACATGTATGTGCCATGCATGCCAAAACTATGCCACACTACTCCAAGAGTGCTCCATGAAACTCTAAGTGTCCAAAAGTATGAGAGAGAGAGAGAGTAGAATAGAGAGCTCCAAGATAAAACTAACAAAAGTCACATACTGATCCTCAGAAGCCTTTTTATTAATGAGGCATCTAATTTATTCAATTTTCCACTATTTTCCTTCATTTTCCTTCTCACATGCAACATGTTACCTTTCACCTTCCTTTTCTCCTAATTTTTTTCATAAATAAAAGGCCAATTAATGCCACTTTTCCTTTCCAAAGCCTTTGCCATTACGTTTTCCAATTTCCATACCCATTAAATAAATACAAGTGACCCCCATCACTATGTTTTTGCCCAACATTCAACATGAAATTCGTGTCCCATGACCATCATTATTATTTTTTCCTTATTAACTTTATTACATGGATTTTTCACCAAGGTTGTTACAGAACCCTCCTCCTTGGGGGAACACCGTCCTCGAAGTTCAATGACACCTACAACAAAAAATATTATTGAGAAGCAAAGCATACTGCCCATGGAGCTTTATAACTTAGCTCGTTGTAGTATTTATAATGGTCAACCTGCTCAAAAGAAAACCAACATAACAACATGAAAACCATAATGACATGACACCCATACAACTTATTGGATTTTTAGAACACAACTCATGGTGGTATTTACGTCCATATACATATATACATATACCAAAACATATTCCAAAAACATTCGCTCAACTAGCGAATAGAGAAGGATACATAGCCCGCATCTGATCTCTATCTCCCATGTGGCTTCATCGGGACCAAAGTGCTTTTGTTGCAATTTAACCTGCTTGATTGCTCAGTTCCAGAGCATGAGCATCTTTCTCTACAAAATGCACTAACGTTCTGGCTGGAATTCTCATTTTGGTTCCACCTGCAATACAAACCAATCAATCACATGATCATCATTTTTAACGTACTTCTTAAGCAATGACACATCGATAACACCATGGACATTGATTGTTAGACGCAAGCAATTTGATAGGCTACTGGTCCAATCCTCTCAAGAATCCAGAAAGGTTCACAAAACCAAGGTGTCAGCTTTGCACACGATACAATCCTCAAGGATCTCTTTTGTGGCTTGATGCACAAGTACACATGTTCCCCAACTTGAAACTCCTTAAACAACCTATTTTGAGTTTGCCTAACTCTTATGTCTATCATGTATTGCCTTCATATTCTTCTTGATTATGACATTTCCTATTCCATCTCTGCCAACATGTTTGGTCCAATCAACACACTATTCACTACTTCACTCCAATTTATGGGAGTATTACAACTCTGCCCATACAATGCCTCAAATGGACTCAATCTCAAAGATTATTGGTACCTATTGTTGTAAGCAAACTCGACAATTTAATATACTCTTCCCACTTCTGTTGTTGATGCATCACATACATCCTCAACATATCCTCCAATATCTAGTTGACCCTTTTTGTCTGTCCATCTGTCTGTGAATGATAAGTTGTGTTGAAGGCCAACTCTATACCCAAACTTGCAAATAACTCTTTCTATAATCTAGAAGTGAACTTGGCATCTCGCGGCCTGACACAATTTTCTTTCGTATACCATGCAACCTCACTACATCTCTAATTAATATTTGTGCTACTTCATTAGTTGAATATGTCGACTTCACTGGAATGAAGTGTGTTACCTTTGTCAATTTATCAACCACAACCATGATGGAATCATTTTGTCTAGAGGTCCTGGCGAACCTGTAATGAAATCCATGGAAATGACCTCCCACTTCCACTCTGGGATCGGAATAGGCTGAAGTAATCTGCCTAGATTCTTACACTCTGCTTTTACCTGTTGACAATCCAAGCAACTAGCCATAAACTCAACCACTTCTTTCTTCAATTTCGTCCAATAATAGAACTTCTTCACCATTGTCAATGTCTTCTGATATCCCAGATGACCTAAATACGACTTAGCATGAAATTATCTCAAGATAAGATTCTTGAGATCATTGTTATCTAGCACATATATCCAGCCTCTAAATCTGAAAAAAAAAAATGATAGTCCACATCCTGATCACTTGTACCCTATTGTAACTTATGCATAAGCTCCATGTACCTATCATCCTATTGACCTGCCTACATGATTCGATCTTGTAAATTTGTCCCATAGGAGCTCATAGTTGTTATATGATTCACTTGTATCCTCCTGCTAAGAGCATCTGCAACCATGTTCTCTTTACCCTTGATGTACCTAATCTCAAAGTTGAACTCACTGATCATGGCCAACCATCTATCTTGTCTAAAATTTAGATTTGATTGGTCAAATAGATACCTCAATCCATTGTGATCACTCATAAAGATGAGCTGCCTGCCCAAAAGATAGTGCCTCCACATCTTCAAATCATGGATGATTGCTGCCAACTCAAGATCATGTGTCAGATAATTCTACTCGTTCTCATTAAGTTTCCTTGATTCATAGCATGCTACTTGTCCTTCTTGCATAAGGAATCCACCAAGCCATCTCTTGCAAGCATTTGTACATACCTCAAACTCTTTATCTGGATCTGCAATATTTAAAGCTAAATCATTTTTCAATAGATGCTTCGATTGCTCAAAACTGACTGCACATTCCTCTGTCCATTCAAATTTCTTACCTTTCCTCTAGAATGACGTAATCGGATATGCAATGCAAGAGAATTTCCTTATGAACCTCCTATAATAACCTGCTAGCCCCATAAATTATCTTACCTCGTCCACATTTCTAGGAGCTACCCACTCCATCATAGCCCTTATCTTTTCTGGATCCACTGTTATGCCTTCCTTGGAAACCACATGCCCCAAGTAATGTACCTCTTTCCGAAATAAACTGTATTTACTAAGCTTAGCATACAATTGATGCTCTCTAAACAATCTTAATATTGTTGCTAAATTTTTGACATGTTATTCCTCATTCTTTGAATATACAAATATGTCATCAATGAATAAAATAACAAACTTGTCCAGATAAGGACGCAACACACTATTCATCAAGCACATAATAGCAGTTGGATCATTAGTCAAACCAAATGGAACTACAAAAAACTCATAATTTCCATACCTAGTCTAGAAAGCAGCCTTTTAGATGTCTTCTTCTTTGATGCGTACCTGATGGTATCATGATCTCATATCAATCATCAAGAATACCACGGCTTCTTCAATTGATCAAACAAGTCATCAATCCTCGGCAACGGATACTTGTTCTTGATGGTCACTTTGTTCAACTGATTGTCATCAATGCATAACCTGAGAGTATCGTCCTTCTTCCTCACAAACAACATTGGTGCACCCTAAGGCGGTACACTTGGCCTAATGTATCCCTTTTCAAGCATCTCCTAGAACTGCAACTTCATCTCCACCAACTCTGGTGTGCTCATCCTGTAAGGTGCCTTTGATGCTGGTGTTTCCCATTGTACCAACTCAATGGAAAATTCCACTTCTCCATGAGGAAAAAAACTCTAAAAAAATTACCGGAAACACATCCTAAAACTATTGTAAAACTGGGTATGTGCTCAAGACATCCACATCCTCAACTTCCTTACCTTTGTCACTGGAAATATGCACTACAAATAACATATACCCTTTTCTGCGACTACACTTGGCCTACATTGTTGTCACCATTCTAATTGATGTTGACTTATTCTTACCCTGCAAGACTCATTGTTCCCCACTGTCATCTAGGCACTCAATAGTATTGTCATAACAATCCACCTTGGTCCTATGAAGATACAACCAGTCCATACCCAACAACGTATTGAATGATCCCAATGGAAATGCATTCAAATGTGTTGATGTAGATGTACCATTCAACTCAAATGCACAAGATCTTACCTAGTGATAAACTCTCTTCTTTGTACATGTAGCCGACTACACTAACCAATATTCTGCATGCACTTCTTTATTCAAACCACACTTATCCACCAGGTCAGGATTAACATAACTATAATTAGATCCAGTGTCAATCAAAATAGAAACAACTTGATCACAAATCTTACCCTCCATCTCAATAATATATTCTTGGTGATCTTCCTTCCTATTCTCCAATGTTGCATAGATCCATGGAACTCTCTATCCAACATCCCCCACTGTCTGAGCTTCCTATGCACTGTAGATTTTTGATCTACCACCTTGATGTTGTGGACAATATCTATATCCTCCTAGGACACATTTTGATCTTTAAGCTCTTCTATAATTAACATTTTAATGATGCCATGATGATGCATGCTCATGAGAGGGTTCTATTTATTTTTCTTCATTTCACTTGCCATTTTTTCGAAACTCTTCCACAGGTAATAGGAAAATTTAACTCTTGACTAGATTGAAAATGTACAAGGATACAAATATGATATTGCAATGTAAGAGCATACCTTCCTTCGTAGGTCAAGAATTTATGTAGGATCAACAATGGCCTTGCCCACTCAACCCTGAGGTAGCTCATTGGTACAATTTTTTCCCATTTTGTATCTTGATGCTCTAGTTTTATGATTTAATTACAAATATTTATATCAAATGGTTAGTTTTTAAACCACTTTTCTCCAATTTGATGGAGGCCAGTGGCATGGACCACCAATTCTTATATGACTCTCATAACCAAATTTCTGTTAAGAGCAATGAAACCATTAAAATTTTGTGTAAGTTGTAATGTGACTTGGTTATCATACCCATAGAATTGTGCAAAAAAACCTTGCCATTCGAGTCCACTGAACTATCTTGACATGCATCATACTCAAGTAAAGTTTAAGAAGTTTGAATAGTTGGCACATGCCGATCAACCACCAAATTCGCAACTTCTCTCATCACATAAAACCTTTTTATGTCAGTACTTAGTTGTTTAAGTTATGAAACCCTGCAAATTTTCATCAACAACTTGGTGCGTTGGTCTAGATTCTATTCATTGGGATGAGATAGGCATCATAAGGATCAAACTGGCCAATTATCTCATGTGAATGTTTCAATTTTCAAATAGGCAATTCAATGGCATGTATAACCATGATTATCCATGATGTAAGTTGGTAATCATAAAGGGGGTTAGTTGTATCCACAATACAAGTGGTGAATAATGTCAGTCCGAGGGAAGGCCTAAAGAATCAGTATATGGTAATCAACACAAAATTGGCCTTCATTGTAGCTAATGGAAAAACAATACAGATGCTACATAAATTTGTACATGGTACAATAAAACACAAATATACTTTAACACTTATCAATTCAACTTAAAAGGAGATAAAGGGTACGCTTATAAGGTGATATAGAATAAGATTTAGATAGAGGTATGCATTAGGAATAGAGTATGTCAGAAATGGAACAAAATGAGGCAAAATAAGTATGATAGGACTTTGTTATACATAATAAAAATCCTTTTGTGTCTTAACAGATAAAAGTGAATCTCCCAGATGCAGATGTATACAATGATTGAGAAGATGGCAGAGGGATGGGTAGGCAAGTGGCACCGCCACAAAGCCGCCCGTAAGCTCGCACAGATAATAGTTAATCCGTCTTACAACCAGCTTAATTGCCATTCAATGTGGCACCCAAACCAATTCAACAGTGTCGTCCCGCCTCGACTCTGCACCATGGAGGCCTCAGGTAATAATCTTCCCACCTCCTCTATTTTAGCTCCTTTTCCTTTGTACTACAATTTCCCTCTGGATGCTGTGAAGCCTAGCATATGCACTGCAACAGGCAGGCGTTGCAATCTCCTATGTTGCATTGATTTTGGAACGAGAATCCATCATTCTCACAGCCTCCTCTGCAATTTCATTCTTGCCTCCAAACCCACTGAGCCTTCCACCCCCAATCTCTGCACAGATCAGACCTCATTCATGCAAGCCCCTCCTCCCTGAGGCATCATGCCGAGACTATGCCAGAGAATGCGCAGCCAAAGAGGCAGCAGTAGAGGGAGACTGCAATGCTCCTCGCCTTCCCCGGTCTCTAATTCTTCTTCCCCTTCATCAACTCCCATCTCAGGCCAATATCCTGATACGTGCAGTGGTAGAAGCCGCAGAGGCTGCACTCAAGTTGTTCATCCCCTATCCCCGCATTCCCATCCTTCTGCCTCAGCTTCCCCTTCTAGTTCACAACCAACTCCTCATTCAACCCAATTCACCTACCAAAGCACTCTGAATCGACCTATTATTAGGGTGACCATCACAATTTTGTTTCAGGAGGAGCCCTCCAGTGATGGAGGTCCTCCCACTCAAGCGACGAAGAACAAGGATATTGCACAAGGTGAGGCAGATACAGCTCAAGGTGAGCCTTCCACCGCAAAGCATATTCAAGCATGTCAAATGCAAGAAGACACGGGTCGGATGCAGGAAGATGAGGAGGACATCGAAGAATACAGATGTTTCATCGTCGAAGAGCAACTGACCACAGCAAATGACAATTAGCGCTACACGTGACATCAGGCTCTAAGCTCCACGCGTCATCAGGTTCCACGTGTCATATGGTTCGAGGTTCTAAGTTTCATTTTGATTTTTTAAAGAGTACAGTTAATTTTGAAAACACTTTCATGCAAACATCGTCATATGCTTATATGTTGGTTTCCCCTGTGAGGGTAGCAAACTTATTACGGTCTGGATAGGTTTCCCATCTCTGGGCAATCCTCATTTTGTTTGTACTGCAATATGCCATGAACTCTAGCTAGGAACTACAGAGGCCAGAGCCTCCTTGTATTATTTTGTTAAAGTAATAGATTTTAGACTTACTTAGAAAAAAATAGATAAAAGTGAATCAGAGATATAATTTTGTTTACCTTAGGTGCAGTTCAACTGTCAATGCCTCTTTATGGCTAGTTTCGTGCAAAATTTAGATGAAGAACTATTGAACCAACTATGTTAAAAAGAAAAAAGATTACTTACGGGTATTCTAGTACGACCTGCTATATTATGGTACTATATAAAATCTTTAACTATTGTATTTTTTATTACTATAATAGATTGGAATCAATCTAAAAACTCAAAGAAATCAATCTGATACTAAAAATTGATGAAGCTCTAAAAGTAGCTACGATGGGAATAATAAACAAGAAGATGAGTAGCAAAAGACAATGTTGTGTTTCAATATTTATAACAAAGAAGAAATATGGATTCCTAAAGCCTCTCCAGGATACCAAATAGCCTCCTATTTTTGAAACAGTCAACCTATCCTTGCTTCCATAAGTACCATTCCCCTTTTATTCTAACTGTGTTGAAAATGACAAGTGTTGTCAAGTCTCAAACCAACTATTTTCATCACAACCCAACTATGGCACAATTCCTATCTATGTGAAAGAGTTTCTAAAGTTGAACATAGAAGGATATCATTGGATTATCATCCAATAAGGAAAGTTGTTAACCAATGCGAGACCACTCATCTTTGATGTTAATGAGTGTCAAGGTGCCTGGTACAACCTACTCGAGATGAATGAATGTCTTGTTGTCAAATATCTTACAAGATTTGATCAACAAGGAGAATTAAGGACTCCCCATTGTTATCAAAGAGAGAGTCTGCCATTGATGTATGCAAACCTCCAAGTACCATAGAAAATCTCTAACTTTGACCCCAAATAATCTGCTAAAGTTGATGGAGAAAAGTATGATGGAAGGAAGGCCCTGATGACTCCTTCGTCATGCAATGCAAAAATGTAACAATAATTTGAATATTTTAAAAATAATATTAACAACAATACATAAAATTCAACAAGTGTTGCTTGCCAGCAAGATATTTTCAAGCAACCAATGTCTAGCTACATCAGTAAGTTGATTTTCGTAACTACACCAATTATTTTTCTTTACTTTTTCTATTTTTGCATATATATTTTTTTTGTTTCTATTTATTTTTTATTTTTTTTTACATATTTACATACACATTGATCCAAATCTTTGGGGGGCTCCGAGTTCTGAGTAATTTCCTCACCAGGAAAAGAACAAAAGTAAACCCAAATCAGAAAATAAATCCAAAACTAACTTATTGCTGCATATGTTGGATAATTTCCCTCTTACAAAAAGAGGCTCGTTATTCATAACCTTTTTTTAGTTACATTACCATGGGTAAATACCATGGGTGGTAAAATACCATGGGCAGATTTCCATTTGGATCACACATATCAAAAATGGAAAGAAACTCAAAGGGATGGGAAAGAGGGATTAGAAATCTCCCCACTCATTATCTCCATCTCTAACTTATGCATGACATCTTAAACAAATCTTTCTTTGGACATGGGCTTATGGTATAACCTCAATTGATGATTATTAACCAAAAAGGAAGTTTTTCATCGTCAATGGTTCTTATTCTAATTGAGCCATTATAAAAAACTATCTC
Organism: Pinus taeda; assembly: GCA_000404065.3. NCBI lineage: Eukaryota > Viridiplantae > Streptophyta > Pinopsida > Pinales > Pinaceae > Pinus > Pinus taeda. The sequence continues at coordinate 150,237 of APFE030050949.1, forward strand.
AATCTCATAAGGTCCCATCTAATGTGTAGTAGGACTTTCCTTGAAGGCTTTAAATTTGAAGTCAAAAAGAAGAGGCCAAATGCCAGGTTTCAAGTGATTTTTCCACAAGAATGGTATGTTGGATTGCATCTTGTTGAATTTCATCCAACTTGTGAAGCTAAGAAACTCTCTGGTTTTAAGCTTCTAACAAATCTATATCTAATTGCATGGTTGTCCTGAATCTCTTCACTTGGAACTCAATGAAAAGTAGAACCTATTTGTTGTATATTAACTCATAGGACGTGAATCCCATAGTAGTCCTCTACGTATTCCTATCAGCCAAAAGTGCTTTCAGGAGTCTATCTACCATCTCTTTTTGATGTAACTGTATCATTTTGGTCAAGTTTACATCTAGCACCTTGTTTGTAGATTCTACTTGTCCATTGGTCTGTGGGTGGTATGGAGAAGATTTTTAATGCTTTAAATAGTGCTCCTGAATAATAGCTAGTTGCACTCCATAATCTGTTACAATCTCTTTTAGAACACTAAAACGGGTAAAAATATCTTGAAAATGAAAATCAACTACAGATTTTACATTATCCTTATACAAAAATTTCACTTCTAGTCATTTTGTAACATAATTATTACAAACTAAAATATACCTTTTTTTTGTTGCATTGGAGAGATTGACCCCACAAAGTTTAAGGGTTGTTTTTCAAAAGGTTCAACGAGCAACTAAGGTTGTAATGGCATTGCATTGGCCTGTACTGGTCTTCCCATCCTTCAACTGTTGCAACTATGAATAGATTTTTTGTCGAAAAAGTGACCTCCAGAAGTTCCATCATGGCAAGGTCCATCATGGCAAGCTCGCAATATATAGAACATCTTGTCCTCTTGGACACATCTCTGAATAATTATATCTAGTCCAATTCTATAGAGATCTCCCCCTACCCATGAGTACGTGGCATTGAGTTTAACAATTTGTTGTTTTTCTCAATGGGAGAGGTGTTGCAGCAGCTTACCTATGACCAAATAGTTAGCTATATATGTGAACCATGGTACATTAGTAGAAATAAAAAATAAATTCTCATCAAGAAAACTATCATCCACAGGACTAACATCATCACTAATGTGAATCCAGAAAAGAAAATCTGCTACCAAAATTTCCTTTCCAAGTCTACAATATTAGTAATGTTAAATTCCTATAGCAATAGCAACCATTTAGTGACTCTATCATTACTGATAGGTTTGTTCATCATAAATTTAATGGCAGAATGATAAGTATATATAAAAACTTCATAACCAACTGTATACTGTCTAAACTTATTTATGGCATGTACAACAACTAAAAACTCTTTTTTGACGACTATATAATTGAGTTCTACTAGTGTTAAGTTTTTTCTTATAAAATAAATAGCATAAGATAATTGATTTTCATTTTGGCCCAAAAATTCTCCAAGGGTTGTGTCTGAAGCATTTGTAAAAATGTCGATTAGGATAGACCAATTTGGCCCTCTAAGTACTAGTGTCGTAGACAACTTCTCCTTGAGAGCCTCAAAAGAAACTTGGAAACATGAGTCCCAAGAAAAATCAACATCTTTTGAAAGTAATTTAAGCATAGGCACAACTATTTTTGTAAAATTTTGTATAAATCGCCTATAGTAACCAACATGTTGCAAAAAACTTCTTACCTCTTTTTTCATTTTGTGTAGGAATTTCTATGATAACTTCGACTTTTGTTGGGTCCACCTAGATACCTGCATGGGAAATATGATACCTAAGAACAATCCCCTTTGTTGATAACATTTTACATCTTATATTACTCAAAGAAAGGTTAGCTTCTCTATAATGAATCAATACTTTCTCAAGGTTATAAAGTGCTTCTTTAAAAGAGTTACCATAAATTGAAAAATTGTCCATATAGACCTCTACACATTCATGAATTAAGTAAAAAAAACACCTAGTACTACATGTTGAAAAGTAGTAGTGGAATTACACAAACCTAATGGCAAAAGTCTATATGGAAATGTCCCCAATGGACATGTAAAAGTGGTATTGTCTTGGTCTTCTAATGCAATTTGAATTTGATTATATCCACTAAAGCCATCTAAGAAAAAAAAATATTGTTTTACTGACAAAGTATCTAACACTTATCAGTAAAGGATAATGGAAAATAATATTTTAGAGTATTTAGTTCTCAATAGTTGACACAAATTATCCATTTACCATTTTTCTTAGGCACAACCCACTTGCTATAAGATATAGGATAAATGAAATTGGCGTTTAATAAATTTTGCAATTCTTCGTTTACAATGTCTTATAAAGTAGGATTCATGTGTTGGGGTTGCCTAACTGACCTAGCATTCTCTTGAAGCTAGATATGGTGTAGGAAGGTCCTGGGGGGAAAGCCATGCATGTCTTGATATTCCTATGTAAATGCACCGGACTGCTCCTATAGTACATGAATCAATTATTCTTGTTGTTCCATACTAAGATTGGGAATAATGTGCAAAGTCTTTCATGGACTAATCTCAACAAGAATTTTGTAAAAATCTAAGTTTACTTTAATAATTGACGAAAGAAAATATAATGAGCTTGAAAAGTCATAATGTTCTTGGAAATCTCTAAAAATGGTTATATGCATGAGATAACTCAAATTATCTTCGGTTGATTCTTTTAACTCCCTTGATTTTTCAATATCCAAAACTAGTCATACATATTCTTCATTCTCATAAGAATCTTATATCCACAAAGGATTTTCTATTGTGGTTTTTGCATGTGGATATAAAATAAATTTCTTCATGCAAGCTCCATTAGAAATGGTCATTTCTCCAGATCTACAACCGATGAAAGCATCAGGCATTGCTAGCCAAGGCCTTCCAAGAATTAAAGGGTGGCCATTCACAGTAGTTTTTTATTGAATTAATCAGAAATCCATGGGATTCTCCCATGAATCCAAAGTCACAATCACATCATCCAAAACATTGGTGGGTTTGACTCTAGATCTATCAGCAACTTCAAGCACTGTAGATTGAGGTTGAGGATCCCCTGATTGTAGTATCTCTATAGTAGTAAAAATTATGATATTTGTTGCACCCCCTAGGAAAATTATTTTCTATAGGAATATATTTAATGAAAACAATAACTACAAGGCTTCAGGAATCAATATATTTCTCCATTAAAGTTATTCCCATCATTAACTTGGTTGGTTGACCTATTACTTGTATCATAGGGGGATCTTTTCATTTCCTTTTGGGTCTTTTAATGTATAATTCCCTTATAGTTTTTACATATATTGGTACATATTGTATGGATCATAGTAAGGGGAATTTCACACAAACATTTTTCAGTTCTATTTCTAGGTGAAATTCAAGTCGGAAAACAAAATTTTCTATCTCCAACCTTTCTGGAAAAGGTGGAGCTTTAGGTGTTGGTAGTTGGTATAATTGTAATATGGAATATGTTTGAGTGGTGGGAACACTTACTGTCTCATGGTGATCTTCATGAGTCATTTGATTATGAATTTCCTCTCCTTCGGATTCCTATTCAATGACAACGACAAAGTTTTTCAATTTGAGAACCTTCCCCAATATTAATTGTACTCCCTATAATGGTATAGGGTTGACTACATATGATGGGAATCATTACAACTCAATGATCAAAATAGGTTGAGTTGGCCTATTATTGGGATTAGGTAGTGGTTGTACAGGAAATTGTGGTTTAGGGGGGTTTTGGCTTGCGGTTAACTATGGTAGCTAACGTACTGTAGGTTAAGATGGGTTGTTCATTTGAGGTTGTACATCAGGATAGGGTCGTGGCATTTGTGGGGGATATTGAAGATCAGGCATAGGAACAAATCATGGATATATTCTCCCATAGATATTCCCTTGCCAATTTTGTTGTTTCCAAGATTGTTTTGGTTTTTGAGGCCATGTATGCTACAAAGGAATTTGAGCATTCCATTGCAAATTATAATATGAAAAAACCTAAGAGGAAAAGTCATGTATCACACCTTGCATACATGGTTTCCACGGCTTCCTTGTTGTAACTGAAAAAGATGGTTCAATTACCTCACTTCTTCCTTTAAAAATGGCTTTCGGTCCTGAAACTGAGGGGCAACAGTTTGTATTGTGGTCCTTTGCACAATAACACAAACCTAAACTTTATTCAATGGACATTATTTCAAAAAATGTTTTTCTTGACATTGAGAACAAAAAATAGCTAAAGGTATATTTTATTCTTCCTGCTTCTTTTTAAGTTTCAATAGATCAAAATGCGAGCTAAGGGTACCAATGATTTCAGTCTTGAAATTTTCTAACAAAATTCCTAATCCAACCATTATTACTCTTGCTACAATAGATTTAGTTTTCTTAGAGAAAGGGTCTTGTATTTCTTTACCAGTCCTAGTTATGCTTCACATACCTCCTGCATAAATCACAAATGTCATTAAATGTTATATAAGAAATGTTACTAGAACCCGTTAAATTTAACATATCTATATATTCATCTCCTATCTCTCTCATAAAAACAATCTTAATTGCATTATCACTAAGAGCACAAAATTTAGTCTTTTGAAGGTTATACAAGAACCTTTCAAGATAGTCCTCAAGACTCTCTTCTTCCTATTGTTGTATCTTAAAAATATCATTTTGTGAGTCCTTAGATCTACAATAATCTTGGTAACTTTTAAAGAAAAGTAGCTTTCATATCATCCCAATATCTCATGTTATGTTCACTTAATCCCATGAACCATATTAAAGCAAATTCTTTCAAAGTTGTAGGAAATAACTTTAATTTATGAGCATCATCCACATAATTGTAACTACGACACAAATATCAAATTCAAATAAAAATGCATTGGGGTCTTTTGTGGCCACACCTCGAAATTGAGTAAGATGGAAGGAGGGATGTTCTAAATATTGACATCTAGTTCCTCGTTAAGAATAGTAAATCTAAAAATGGTTTCACTCCCAACTTCTTCACTTTTGTGTTATTTTGCCATATTTCCAAATAAGTTATATTAGGTGGCTTGGCAATGGAAGTGGTTTGATAGTCGAATTTTGGTGATGAGGAATTTGTCTTCAACTCATGTCTCTAGTATTTCTACTACAACAACAACCTCTACTTGTGATACAACAACAACTTGTGGACTCTTAAGAAATATAGTGATGTGTTCTGGAGATATCTCTTGATATAGTACTAAATCAATCACAAGAATCATTTCTTTAGTTTGTTGTTCTTTATCTTCCTTACTCTTTTGTTACTTCTCCCTCTTTTCTACTATGGATTCAGACCGTTGTAGAATAGGAACAAGAGTCAATTGATGTGTGGAAGCTTTTCCCTTTCAAATTTTACCTTTGTAACTTTCATCTCGATTAGTAGGAGGGGTTTTCTAACCACCAAATAAATTAGTAGGAACTTCAGAAGTTGTTTTGATAAACTTACCTTTATTATCTCTTGGATTAACCATTTAACCACAAATCAAAAAGGGTTTGGGAAGACTACCTAAATTCAACGCGACAGGCTAGAACCTTACTTTCATATTTCTAAAAATAGGCATCTTTGAGTCTTACTGTAAACGTCATCAAAGTTAAATGAAACATATTAAAAAAAAAAAAGAACTACATATCTAATTTTACCATTTTACAACTCCATGCCAATGATGCCAAAAATTTTGGGTTATTTAATGCCACAATAAAAACCCTCCACAAGTCAATCTAGGACATGAACTCATGATATGTAAGCACCATATGTGCGGGCATTGTAAAAGTTATCTACTTTTTAAAATAACTAAAAAGTTATCTTCTTATCCAATTGGAAAGAATAACTCAAACTCTTAAAGGAAACTATGAAAAAAATTGAAACAAAATGTGCATGGATCTAAGATCCTTTTAGATGGTCTTTTATCTCAAATCCCCTGGCTTGGATATGGAATGCAATCTTTAGTTGCTTTAGGGAAACATTCATGTATTAATTTGCAAGTTGGATTTGAAAAATAAGATATTATTTTTATGGTTCTTAGCTTCTTGAAACCAAATACTGAAATCAAAATTTGAGCATTAAATTAGGATTTTAAATGTTGCAATGAAATTTAGAGTAAGACTATCTCTGAACTACAAGTTTTTCTCAAGCAATGATCCTAATGCAAACCTTGTAGATCAAAATCAGAATAGAAAACATTAAAATATATATATATATATATGATAACTCTCAATCCACAAATATACCAATCTTTGGATATATATACTAAATTAGAATCAACATGTATTACAAGGCAATTGTGTAAAAATGATTTAAATTGCGACTATCACAATGACAATTACAAAAAATCATTAATTAACCTCAAATGTAACTATAAGTAGGGTCCACATTTGTATGTACAAATACAAGCAATGTATTTTATGGAAATCGAAACCAAACTTGTATATTGATCAGTCAGACTTCGAAACTGTAAATTAAGGGCATCAAATAAGTCCTTAGAACATAGATCGCCTTCTAAGAAACTTAGTACGAGGGACAAATATCATTCATAATATTAATAAAAATTGCATCAGACCAAGGTTACCTATCACAGAGTGTAAAAGAGTGTTCTCTCTTAGATCTCAGTATTATATTGATGTTCAATGAAGGAGAAAGGGGGTCAGATTACGATGAGAAAGAATGGGATTATCAATCTCGATATCTCAATATAATTGTCAAAACGATTTCTAGAGTATATATCTTACCCTAGTTCCAAAATATAATTGAAACCTTGGAGCGAATAAAAAGTAATACAATATAGCTATACAATCATTAATATGAATTCAACTAAGGGTTGAATTTGAATTGAAATAATAATCTTAATCGATGCAATGTTGTTATGTGTACAATCTGCATAATGATATTCACAATGGTTATCAGTACATCAACCATCAAACACTATAAAGAACAATATATCTATAAAAGGCACTATAAAACATGTGTGCATAAAGGGAAATAATGCATTATAAATGAGAAATGCAATTGTGAGGGGCCCACCCACAAGTAGCACCTGGGTATATTACTATCAAGAAAGGCGAGAAATCACAACCGAATCATGGATTGAACCAGTCTTCTATTAATAACAACTAGAGTACAATACGCCTACTAGTGCATGCCTTATATAGAGTTATAGATTCTAAGAAACAATATCGAAACCGTAGTATCGACTAGCTATCTCAACAGCATAATGCCTAGTTCTATTTATAAGTGTTACATCAAATAATACATCCAAATCTTGCCTACAAAAGACCATGATATAGAGATAAGATCCAATCATATATTCTAGGAACAGAGGTACTTGCAATAGCCAAAATACTGATAGGAGATCTCTTTCCACCATTGTGACCTTTGCCAAGTCCATTGTTAGTCCGTGAGAAAAAACAAATCCTCAATGTGCACTTGGTCGATATCAAAATAGGGTTTTTTTATGACTTCATTATCGACGAACACACTATGGAACCTTGGGCACTTTGAATTGACTTTAGGGTTGTTTGAAGGGACTCAAATATGCACCGAGAAGAAAGGTGTTATGCTATCAGGTACTCATCCAAGCATACAAGTCAGATTCCTATGTGGATGGTAATAAATGCAATGCACAATGACCTTGTGGTTCCTTTGGGTACTGAAATCCTTGTGCTAGTATTGGAAGTGAACTACATTTCCATCATTAGCAACATAACCTCAAAATGCACTTAAATCTAGCTAAAAACATTGGATTTTAATAATTTAAGCAAGGTGTACCTCATCTTACTAGTTACATGTGTTTGAAGCTAGTAATATGGATTTTTAGGACAATGGAGATGTAATAAATAAGGGAATAGTATGGATAGAGGGTAGCTAAAGATGTTAATGTTGGGAGCGAACAATTTGTAGCAAAAATTCCATTAACCAATAGTCAGAGTCAAAATACATAACCCAAGAACATGGGCGATTCAAGAATTTCATCATTTTAACCAAAAAAATCAAGAACTTCAACCAAGCCAATAAATTCCTTTTAAAACCAAAATATCAACTTGTAATAAATTATGTTTTTTATGGAAAATGGATGTTATTGACACACCCACCTATAGAGAACACAAATCATTATGAGTACCTGATAACTCTCCTAAAAACAAAGAATAAAAAACTAATTAAATGGTAGGTGGGGTTCCCTCTTGATGTGATAAGGATGTTTCTATGTTGATCAGTCCAATATGTTCAGAGGTTGTAGTAAGGCATTTTTTTATTGTTTTTATATCAAGGCAATTCTACAATTACTCCATTTGAAAAGCATGTACGCATGAAAGGATGTTTGTAAGGCAAGGGAACACATTCATTAGTAAGTTTCTATGGTATTCTATACAAGATTGGCATCACAATTTCTCGTAGATTCTACAATGAATAGTTTTTAGAAGAATGTTGATGATATGATGAAGAAATGATTCAAAGTGTTGGTTGGTCAATTGTTTTCATGCATATGGTTTGCATTAATTATTTCAACAACAACAAAAAACCTACATTTTACTTTGCAATGCAATATAAGTGTGTTTGGGTTACTTTGTTTTCACAACAAAAACATAAAAATATTTGGGCTATCTACTCACCCCAACCTTGAAATTTATGTAATGTCAATAGTTAAATCTATTTCATTGTCTTTACATGCATCAAGCTTTCCCCTCCTCATAATAAAATTGTTCACTCCTCATATGAATATGTTGTCACCCATCCCTGCATCTACACCAACAACGACTTGAACATGATATACTTTGTTTCTTACTTGCATACAAATTTGTTAAGGAGTTGCACAAAAGGGGGGATGAAGTTTGAGTTGTTTTTTTTCCCATACACATACATCATGGAGGCACAAGGGGAATTTTCACGCTTATTTTATTGATTGGTATATAGATGCACACACACATGTTTCACATTGGGACACACAAGGAGGAAGCCTCATGGCTCATCTGTTATGTTTATGTTGCTAATTTTATTTTTATTGGTTATACATATACATGTTATTCATGATGGGAGGTACAAGGTGTTTAGTATGTGGTCATTGCTTTTATTAGTTACATATTAATATTCCATATACATGATGGGGGATATGAGGATGAAGATGATATTTTACATGATGTATCTCATTGTTTGATGATGTTTTTGTTGGGATTCACAAGGTGGTATTTAGTTAGTCAGATAAACAAGGAGGGGTCCCACCTACCAAAATTCATTACATAAAAATTAATAACTTTTAATCCTTTAGAAATCTCCTTCTTGAGCATTAACATATTATATTAGAAATAAAATCAACATAAATGAAAAAATAATCTTAAAAATAGTTAACCTCTCTAACTATTCCAAGTTAATACAAAATGGAAAGGAGACTAAGAAGGAGGGATCCAAAACCTGTGAGGAGAGGTATGCAAAAGCCTTAAAGTTGTCATTATTTTCCCCTGATTACTTATTTCTGTGTGTACAAGAAAACTAACATGTTTGGCGGCAACAAACTTCTTCAAAGGAGTCACAAGTTGGAAGGTAGGTTCATCTTCTTTTCTAAGGATTTTCTACATTATCTTTATTTCCTACGTTTATTTATGTTAATAGAAGGTATAGAATTTAAGTGTGTGCTAATAGTTGAATATTCAGCAAAGAAACTTTGTTGTATTAACCATATTAGATTGTGCGAAAAGGATACATAATTGTTGTTTTACTTTAGTTTGACCCTTGAGTGTTTTTGTAAGATTTTGTAACATCCTAAACACTTTGAATTTAATTATGGCCAATAGTTCTCACATGAACTAACCATACAACACATTGTACTCTTACACATTAATAAACATTATTTATTTCCGGCCATTTATATGTGTACATATATTTCTTGTATTTCACTTTATTTCATCATTTTGGGTTGATATTTCTTGAATTTCTAGAAAATATATATATAGTAAATTTTCATATGTTTAGAAAGTTTTGTGGTTTATGGAACACGATTTTTTTACCTATCTATAAAAAAATAATTCTTCAATTTTTATTTTGTTCACATAAATTGCACTTATTTTCTCTTAATGTGCATATATACATATTTTTATTTTTATTTTATTACGTAATTATATAGTGTTAAATTTTATGTTTTCTTTTAATATTGTGCATCTAGTCTACTTCGTGTTATTGTAAATAAATTTGAAAAATAAATAAATCACAATTCGAGGGCATAAAATTAAGGGTCTTATTATAACCTAGAGACAATTATCCGTTGTGAGGGAACCAATGTCTGGGACATCCACAAAGATGGATGACAATTTTAAGATTGATAAAAACTTTAACATATGTCATTGGAGAAATAAGCCATGAGATCTTGCAATGAAATGTCATTGGAGAAATAAGCCATGAGATCTTGCAATGAAATGTCTAATTCTGATGCTTATCTTTAAAACTATATTGGCCAAAATACATGAGGACTATATTTAAAGCCATATTGCCAAAATAAATGAGGATGGCAAGGCTTTAATTAAAGGTGGCTAGAAAAAAGATGAAGATGGGCGCGAGTTTAATAACTTAAACAATTAAAAGTCTAAGTGTTAACCCTGCAGAAAGTGCAGAAAGAATGATGAAAAAAGCCCAAGAGATAGAGGAATTTCCAGCATGGTTGGAATATGGGAAAGATTATGCGGGTCCCATTTGTCATCATACATTCGTCAGCAAACCTTAGACGATTTTGGTAAAATCTGATACCACTCGTTGGGTTCCTTTGGTGGTTTCTGAAATAAAGGAAAAGTACCCTTGGGATAAATGAGAATCGTAGATTTGATGATTGATGGTTTGATAATTCGGCTTTCCGGGACCTCCCTTAATTTTATCCCTCGTGAAATTCGTATTGCCCAATGCGGAGACTCCGTTGATCTTGGGTATGAATGTTGTAGACCAGCGATTACCTGTGTACGAATATTGTTGGGGTTAACTCCAAAAATCTCAAGCACACGAGCTGCAACACCTTCACTTTGCCACAAAAACCAGAAAAGAACGTGCTTAAATTTTATGTGGTTGTGTCCAAGGCATTGCTGAGGTCTGATCTCAACTTCTGTCTCACGCATTTGCGTCTTCTTTTCAGTTTTTGCAGTCTAGTCTCTTTCTTATTCAAGCAACTTTTAATGGCCTTCAAGAGAGCCAAGTCTATGGAATCCATTTGCTTTGGCTGTCTCCATAACATGCCTATTTTTTTGGAAAATTTTTATTTGTCTACCTTAAGCCTTAAGGAAATCCAGAAAGTCATGATAGCCCCCTCCACGATTTGCCCCAATTATGGGGCAGTAACTAAAGTTACTTGTTCTGCTGGGACCTGGTCTTCCTCTTATGCTGTAAAGTTTCTTCCTTTACAGCAGCTTAGGCAATTAGTGCCGACATCTGGCATAGACTTAGCTTTTGAGTCCCGGATGATTATGCTCGTTCTCTCGAAATCTCTGCAGCAGAACTTGAAAGTACTGAAATTGCTCTGTTGAGTTATCATAGCATGAAGAAGGTTCTGAATTGGAGGTCCAGTTGCTAAAAAAATTTGTGTTGCCAATGCAGTACCTCCCATGTCAGGGATGTCTAAGACACATAAATGGTCTCTAACTCATCCTTTTGATGCTGCAGTTCGATCTCATCATCTCCCAATTCCCTTCTTCTTGGTGATAGTTGACGCAGAGATGATACCATTCTCTGGGATCTTGACTAGTTCGTGATTTGAGGAAAACCAACTGCATGCATTTGTTCATAGTTCAGAATATCAAAGTGATGCATTCTCTCTTTGTATTTCTCGTACAAAGTATCATTCGATACACTGGAGTTCCTCTGTCGAAGGTTATGCTGCAGTGAATTGTTGTAGCAATAATCGTCAACATCTGAGTCTCTGCTAGATCGCCATTTATACAACTGGAATTTCTCCCCTCACTTGAAGATTTTGAGGTTGTTGCGTTACTTGAGGATTCAAATTGTATCATCAACAAATGGTGTTGCAGATGCTTGGCCTTGTATACCCTTTTAAGCACATGAGTATAGGATTCCGACTGCTTATCACAATGGAAATCAGAAACTCGAGCATCTGGCAAGCTACAGTCCTCTGGGTTTTCATATATAATTAGAAAGGATAAGTTATCCGGAAGCCGATATGTCTCAAGTTTATCTTCATCTGCAATTTCTTCTGGACGACGTTATAATGTATCATGAATTACATCACAATCTCCAACTAACTTGGAATATTCATCATCTGTATTTGGCTCTTCAGATGTATTTTTTAAAGCTTCAAAGTCTTCAATTCCACTTATATCTTCAACTTTAGCTCCCAAATCTTCTTTTGAAACACTATTTTAATCAATGCGAGTGAGAAAGTAATAGACATATGAACTGTAACTTTATCAAGGTTCCCTTTTACTCAAGTCCTCGTTGTGCCTCATCAAAAATTCAGACTGCCATATAATTCAATTATAAGAGAATGGCAGTTGATTGATGGACTTTGGTGCTCTTCTTGTAACTTGAAATGATTGATTTGGAGATTGGATCTCTCAACCCAATATTTTTTTAATTAAAATAGCCTCTTTATACAAAAGGCTGAGAGAGAAAAAATGCTTATAAAAAACTAAATTTACCTTAAATTCGAATTTTTTTTATAAACCAACATTGCAAAAATCTGTCATATGACACCATGAGCCCCAATGAAACTATTGTCCTCCCTAGGCCTAGCCCCACTATCTCACGTGCCCAATGAAATTCAAGGGTTTGTTGGTGGAGTTGAAAAGCTTCATCCATCAACATCTTTTGGCAACCATACATGGAAAAAAACAAAAGTGTAATCCTTGGTTTTTTAAGAGAGTCTTTGTTTTGCAAATGACCATTCCATCTGCTTAACGACTTAATCTTGAAATTCATATTGATAATCAAAGAGATATTGATCATTCTTTATTCAGGTTTATTCTTGATAATTCCAATACTATTGAAGAATTTGCACATAATTGGGTTGTTATAGCTCAAGACCTTGATTTGCAAGAGCAAAGAGAAGCCTTAGAAAGGCAGCTCTGTGTGTGCGCTTCTAGTAGATAGATGGCATATGACCACTAAACCTCCATCCTCTAGGGGAATCCATGGAGAAAGGCCTGAGTACCACCCGATTGATGGGGTCCAAAGACATAAAGTTGTCTTAGTTGTTGAAGCTCTTCCTTAATGCCTCCAAAGTCTCACTAGTTTCTCAAGGACTACTTCACCTACACAAAGAGTCATGTCTAGGACTCAAGGATTTGAGACTCAAGGGTCCATTCAAGCATCAACCTACGCTTCCTCTTCTTCTAACCCATTTTCATCAACAACATTCTCATCTATATCTATTGGCAACTTATACTTTACTTATAATCTGGTTCAATCTACCACCAACCTTGCCAAAGTATTAAAAAAATATGGGTTGTTTCAATTCAAAGAAGATACTAATACTACCCCATGGCATGTCCCAACCCCATTGAATTTAATGCCCACACTAACACTCCTCTACCCAAGTTTAAATATTATCTCCCAAAGTTCTCCACTGATGGTACTATTACTAAAAATTAGCACTTGATTGCCTTTTCTAATCCCTATCACAACATAGTCGTCAATGATAACGATACTTGTGTGCACATTTTTTCAATTACTTACAAGGAAAGGCGATTCTTGATTTCTTTGAGTTACCTCCTAAGCTATTCTCGACTTGGGAAGAGTTGCGCTACTAGTTTAAATAAACTTATGGCTAGCCATGAAGCCTCATTGATCCCCTGAGAGAATATAATAATGTTTCTTTCATGAAAGGTGAGTTTATTAAAGAATTTAATTTGTGTTTCACCAAATTATATAATCAAATCCCAAATATCACAAGGCTCTAAAATCAAGCAGCCAATGTGCACTATTATAATGCATGGGCACCACCTTACTGTCATTGCCTAGAAGAAAAGAATGTTGATAACCTAGGGTTAGCTCTCCAAATATGCATCGAATATGAAGAAAAAATATCTCGTACAAGTCTTCTAATAGAAGACTCTACAAATCAATCGGAAATATCATCAATGTTGTAGATCATACAAGATATGAATAATCACATGCTCTTATTTGAGAGGAAAATGGAAACACAACCGCACATTAAGACCTCCACCCCAACATTCACTAAAAATCTTCCTCAGAATTATCAACCAAATGCCCATATCTCTCACCAATGGTGCAACTTTTGTGAGTAGTACCATCATGATACAACTTGTGAGATTAAAAATAGTGTGAGAGAAAGGACCTTTGGTAAGATGCCAAACCCTACAGTCACAACCCTAGACTAGGTAGATGAAAAAGAATTTTTAACAATTGATACTAGGAGCACTTTCGAGGCTCGTAATGAAAATAATCAATATTTCAAGCAATCTGAAGGTTCCAAGATTTCTCATCCTTCTTTCTAACAACCAAATGTAAATAATCCATCCTCCTCTCCAAATGTAAATTTTAACCCTTCTTGCTCCTTAGGCTTATCTAATTTCAACGTCTTCAAGCAAATGGCTAGTATCAAGGATGGTGCCTCCTTGCTTGATATGGCTACCATTCTTGAGCAATAACAACAACTCAAAATTTTCCTTGAATGAAAGATGTTTGTACTCAAATATTCTCTAGAAATGCAACCTGAAGAGGAATCTTCTGAACACAAAATATTCATTATACATATGTTGAGAAGTTTCGAAAAGAATCCTCCTTTATATTTTTGGACGAAAGTTCAAGACAAATTTGCACATTGTTGTTTAGTTGATGGTGACTCAGGTCCCAATGTAATGTCGAAAATCATTATGGAACAATTAGGCTTGCAATGTTTTGAAGAAATGCCTAAGCAAGTTCTTGATTTCAATAATTCCCTACAAGAAACAATAGGTGAAATCAAAGATCTAATGTTAGTTATTTGTGTCCATCCTGAGATAAGGACCACCTGTAACATTCAAGTCATGGATATGTCAGTCAACAATTACTCAATTATCCTTGGTAAAGACTGGCAAACAAGAACATGTGAGTACCTATCTCTTGATGGATCTCACATGAATTTGCCAAAGGATAAAAAAAATCTAATAGTCTACAGGGAAGGCCGAATCATACCCTACATCAAAAACTTGCCCCAACCTCATGTAAATTATGTCGAAGAAGACATTTGGGTTTATTCCCTCTTTACTGAATATGATCTACCACCTTTACCTGAAATTCCTCAAGATAACCAAGTCTGGCATCTGCATTTTTATGGTGCATCCTCCAATGAAGGTATTCGTGCAGGAATTGTGCTTTATTTCCCACATGGAAAATTGCATTAGTTTGCATTCAAGCTTGAATTAAATTGCACTAATAATGTGGCCAAATTTGAAGCATTACTCTTAGGAATCAAACAAGTTCTCGGCCTTGGTTATATGTATTTAACCACCTTCAGAGATTTTGAACTTGTTGTTGATCTATTTCAAAAGGTGTACGCTAGTTGCTTGGGAGAAAATCTTTAAATTTCTTGCCTTTAACATCACTCATGTTCAGAGAGAATTAAATACCTTAGCATATCTCTTAGTTGTGTGTGTTGTGAGTCCTTTTAGACAAATTTTACCTGAAAGGCCCGATTGTGTCCTTCAATCTTTATACATGTATCATCTTACAAATAATGAAGAATACTAGTAAGTGTTTCTCGACGATGAGAGCATTTGTGCTTTCATCCGAAGTCAACCTCCAAATAAGAAGGGAGTTAACTCATTGTAAGAAAATAAGTACCCTAGTGGGATTACACGTCTAGAAAGTTACTTTTTCTCCTAGTGATGTGATCAACTATAAGAAAGAACATAAGGAGGTATTTAAATGAAAATTGGTGAAACAATATTGGTCAACATTGGGACCCTCCAAAAACCCAGGATGCTACAAATAGGGGCCCAATGTTCCAAAGAAGAGAAGAAAATGTTTATAGAACTTTTCAAATAATTATCAATGTCTTTGCCTAATCTGGTAAGTATCTCCAAGGTTTTGAGCCTAGCACCATGCAACATGTTATCCATATTAAGGAAGATGCCAAGTCGATCTGACAAAGATAAAGACTTGTAAACCTAACCTTATAAGCAACAATCATGGAGGAACTTGAGAAGCCTCTTGATGCCCATATCATTTTTCCTGTAAAACATTATGAGTGGGTTTCTAACTTAGTCCTGGTTAGAAAAAAACTGGGGAAATTCATTTATTTGTTGACTACCATGCTTTTAACAAAGCTAGTATCAAGGATGACTTACCCATTCCAAATATGGATCAACTCTTGCAACATGTTGTGAGTTCGCAAATGATGTCACTTTTTTATGGCTTTTCTGCCTACAACCAAATTTTTCTCAAGAACATTGACAAATATAAAACCACTTTTATTACATGATCGAGCACCTTTATGTATGAACGTATGCCATTTGGACTAATTAATGTAGGTTCCATGTTCCAAAGGGCTATGCAAATAGCCTTTAATGACCTTATTGGTAAGATCATCCAAATTTACCTCAATGATCTCACTGTTTATTCAAAGCTCCACTCATATCATTAAGAACACCTCAGATGAGTGTTTTTGAGATGCAAAAAAATATGGTATATCCCTTAACCCCAAGAAGTACATCTTTGGTATTTCGAAAAGTAAACTCTTAGGGAATATCATTTCAAAAGCTGGGATGACAAGACATCCTGAAAGAATTGATTCAATTAAGAATCTCCCAACCCAAAGATCAAAGAAATAAATTCAATCATTCATGGGTAAAATTAATTACATTCGTACTTTTGCTTGTGATTTTTCTAAGATAGTCAAACCCATTCATAATTTACTTAAGAAAAGCCACACATTTCAATGGGATGATCATGTCCAAAAATTCTTCCTAGCTATCAAAGAAGCCATTATTTCTACTCCTATTTTGGCTAAATTGGATTTTTCCAAAGATTTCATTATATATATGATTGCCACTAAAGAAGCCATTTCAGGTATCCTTATGTAGAAAAATGATCAAAGTAAGGAGCATCCTATAGCCTGTATGATTCAAAGGCTATCTGGCGATGAATTTAAATACACATTAAGTGAGAAACATGCTTATGTGTTTATTAAGGCTATAGAAGAATTCAACACTACATTCTTGAAGGGCACACAAAGGTAAGTGTCCCACTACTTGTTGTTGAATTTCTCTTTTCTTAGACTTTGTTGTCTACGAAGCTTCCATATTGGCCTACCAAGATGAAAAAATAAGATTTAACGATTAACCGTTTAGAAACTATTAAGGGACATAATCATGTCCTTCACCTGGCCCAACATCCTGAGCTCAATGGAGGTGATAACAACAATGAGCATTTATCAACCCTTTTTCAAATTAATGAGGACCAAATCGATCTTGCAAATCGTCCATGGTATAAAAATATAATCTTTTATATGCAAAATGAAGAATGTCCTCACAATCTTGGTAAGGGATAGAACAAAAACATTTTACCTTATTGTTTGTACATATTTCTTATCCTTGTTTTAGTTTTTGTTAGTTTTCTTTCATCTTTAGTTATTTACTCTTTGTTTCTTCTTAGATAGCTTACTATTGCTTTGTTGTTTGATCTCATATTAAGTCATTTCTTTACCCTTTATCTCTTTGTTGTTCCATGTATTTCTATCTAATACTTTTTCTTTTGCATTTGACATAACTTAGTGCAACAGTGTTACTACAATACATGAATCCTTCCCTAATATGATTAGTTGATGTTATCTTATCTGCAGAACCTTTATGCTAACATTTTTCACCTCTAATTAGCAGAAATATTTAAACTGGAAAATGAGAAGCCTTATATTAGTGTGAAAAAAATAATTTGTAATATTTCTAGTTTCTCTTAGTCCTTACCTACATTATGTGCCATAATCTAACTCCCTTTTCCTACTTCTTGCATCCCTTGTTTCCCATCACCAAATGACAACTTGATACCTTTTCTTACATAGTTGAAAGCTACATTTAATAGCCAAAAATTTTGAGTTTTGGTTCATTCTATATAGACCTCCTTGTGGAGTCGCTAAATGTTGACACACCTACCTACATAGAACTCAAGTCATTGCGAGTACCTGATAACTCTTTCATGAAAACAAAGAATATTTTTTTTAATAAAACTCTAATTAAATGTTATGTTGGATTCCCCCTTTATGGATGTGATAAGGATGTTTCAATGTTGATCAATCCAATATGCTCAGAGGTTGTAGTAAGAGGTTTTTGCTTGTTTTATATATCATGGCAAATCTACAATTACTCCATTTGAAAGCATGTCTGCATGAAAGGATGTTTGTAAGGCAAGGGCACACATTCATTAGTAAGTTTTTATGGTTTTTTGTACAAGATTTACATCACTATTTTTCATATATTCTATCATGAATGGTTGATAGAAAAATGTTGATGATATGATGAAGAAGTGATTCAAAGTGTTGGGTGGTCAATTGTTTTCATGCATAGGGTTTCCATTAATTATTAAAAAAAAAAAACAAAGAAAAAAAGTTGACATGTTACTTTACAATGCAATATAAGAGTTTTTGGGATACTTTATTTTCAAAACGAAAACAAAAAAACAAAAAAATTAGGCTATTCACTTGCCCCAACTTTGGAACTTATGTCATATCAATAGTTGTGAGCATGAACCCGACTATAATGCATCACATATCAATTTATGGCTTATGTTACCAAACCCAATCACTACATAATACATAACATACTAATTGATAGCATGCAAAGCTTGTAACTTATTTGGTATATGGTTCAAAAGGATTTGGTTTTATTGTGCTAACTTGCCACCTACCCATTGCATGTGGTATATCAACAAAGGTATTGGGATATATAAACCCTTTCACCTGGAAGATTAGAATGTACACAGGGAAAATCAAGTTCATAAACTACATTTAATCTGAATCTTTGTGAATGATATGCAATCGTGTGTTGGTTTTCACATCAATTCTGAATATGCATTTGACTAGTTGTTTAATCTTGGCTTGGGAGAGGGTAATGCCCTACACATCAGATCTACGTTGCCAGTTAATGGATCCACTTGACATATGTATTAAGGGTTGACTAAGTCCCAACATGGTAGATCATGCATATTGTTTGGATGTGGCAAGTGTTAGTACTATAGTAAATGCATGTGTTGTCCATGGAGTATATGGATGATGTGCTACCAAGTTTCAGGTCGAGCTTTGAGCCACTCCATGAGAAAACAAAAAGAGGAATAATTTGGTTTCACTTGCATGCTAAGAATTGTCGAGAAAGGTTCATATACCAATGGGAGAACCCTGGTTTGATGGAATAACAGTGCAACTACATTTCCATACAATTTAAGCTTTAATTTTGAGGTATGGGAAGTTTTATACCTCCACACAACTAGTATAATCTTGTTTCAATCTTGTTTATTATGGTTTTCATGGGGTTAACCCCTTTTATTGTTTTTCCCCTTCCATGTTCATGTGTTATTGTTTTATGGCTCTGCATATTAAGAAAATTGTTCTCCATTCAACTTTCATGTTCAAAATCAACATGCATTGCATTATATTGTCCCATTGTTCCATTATATCAAGTTGGTCACTTTCAAATTCAAGTTCATATACACAGTCTTACAGGAATACTATTTTGCTCCCTTATTATGAGTAAACTTTGTCAATTCGCTTGCTTTATTATAATGAAGGCTACCCTGTCAAAAACATGCATGGCATAGAATCAACCATCTACTTATGATTTAGTTAACATGGGTCTTATTATTATGGGAGTTACACACTATGATGAGTACAAATTGCATTGTTTCAAAATTTGAATGGTCCATTCTGTATTGAAACAACAAATCTCTGATTGCCTACTTACTAAGAAAAATCATTTTTATCTTGCACAAATTCCCCTCTCATATAATGCCTAGGGTTTGAACGAGCTCGAAATTTCTCATATTCTCTGCAAAATAAAAGAAAGGGTTCATGGAATTTGCACCCTTCATGGTCTATTCCCTTCCTATCGAGCTATCAAAATTTTCTTGATTATTATCTAAAAGCATTTTGAGATTTTTTTACAACGCTCGACCTCCAGCCCTTTATCTTCATATTTTCTTTTCTCATCATGGTCTATTCATATAAATTAAAAAACCTCAGGGATCGAATGCAGCCATCCTATGGTTTATCAAGAGCGCATGTGTATAACCTTTGTAATGTATCATGCAAAGTTCCTAGAAAAGAACTCAATCCCATTTTCTTGAGGAGTTACATTCCACCTCCCACTTGGTAATATTTCCTCATTCATTTGCTCAAAATATTATGGGCATAAGTTACCTAGTTTTACTAATTACCATATTGCATCGAATACCCGGCCCATTATCCATGTTGACATACAATTTCAAGTTTGTCCATGAACAACTGATTCAATGCAATTATTTTCAATCATGTTTCATGTGTTCATGCAAGCATTTTTCACTATTCCCATCGTTAATCTATGATAGAAACTCATTCTTTAAAATATGTATGCAGTTGTTTTAAAAAAAGGGGAATACGTATATCCAACCCTTCATTTTCTAATGTGTAGACTTCCCTAGAGATATAATTTTTGATTGATTTTTATTGGCATAACACGATGTTCCCAAGTACTAATATACTAAGTTCTTAGTTGCTTGGTAATCATCTGTCTTGAAGCATGGAAAATTTTGTCAGGGATTTCCATTTCCATGTAAATGATTTTTTTGCATATCACCTCCACTTTCATCATACTTAACACCTTCTGCCTCCTTGTGCCACCCTAACACTCCCCTTTTTTCTCATGTGAACCATAAAAATGCAACAACAAAAAAAAATTGAAGTCTTTTCAATTCTGAAAAGGGAAGCCCTGCTCTTAAAAATACCCTGTCTTTTAGCATATTTCTTGATTGTTATGGACCTTGCATGGTATCACGTTACATCTGCACTCTTTTCATTATGTCAATATTATATATTAACCCCTATCATAAGATATTTTCATACTAAAACACATATGTTAACACTTACTACAAGACCATTTTTTTATGTTGAGTTTACTGGGAGAAAAATTACACATTTGTGCACTATCAAATTGTTTTAATGTCTTCATAAGTTGCCATGCCATTCAGTTAAAGTTGTTTCATTCTCTTTGCATGCATCGAGCCTTCCCGTCCTCATAATAAAATCGTTCATTCCTCATATGAATGTGTTATCACACGCCCCTATAACTACATCAACATGAACTTGAACATGATATACTTTGTTTCTTACTTGCATACAGATTTGTTAAAGAGCTGCATAGAAGGGGATGAAGTTTTAGTTGTATTCTTATTTCCTGTACACATATATTGTGGGAGGCACAAGGGGAATTTCCATGCTTATTTTTTTGATTGGTATATAGCTGCACATTGGGACACAAAAGGAGGAAGCCTCATGATTCATTTGTTATGTTTGTAGTGCTAATTTTATTTTTATTGGTTCTACATATACATGTTATTCATGGTGGGAGGCACAAGGTGTTTAGTATGTTGTCATTGCTTTTATCAATTACTTATTAATTATTACATATACATGTTGGGTGATGTAAGGATGATATTTCACATGATGTATCTCGTTGTTTGAAGGTGTTTATGTTGGGAGTCACAAGGAGGTATTAAGTTAATGAGATAAACAAGGGGGGGGATCTACCAAAATTCATTGCCTGAAAAATAATTAACTTTTAATCCTTTAGAACTTTCCTTCCCGAGTGTTAATAAAATATATTAAAAAGAAAATCAACATAAAGTAAAAACTAATCATTAAAAATATTAGCCTCCGTAATTGTTCCAAGTTAATACAAAATGGAAAGGAGACCATGAAGGAGGGATCCGGAACCTATGAGGATAGGTATGCACAAGATTTAAAGTTGTCATTATTTTTCCTTTATTATTTATTTATTTGAGTATAAGAAAATTGACCTGTTTGTAGCAGCAAACTTCTTCAAAGGAGTGACAAATTGGAAGGAAAAATCTTCTTCTTCTTCTCTGGATTTTCTAGATTATCTTTATTTCCTGCATTTACTTATGCTTATATAACGTCTAGGATTTAGTGTTGGTGCTAATATCTAAATGTTTTGCAGAGAAACTTTGTTGTATTAACCAAATCAAGTTGTCCTGGAAGGATTCATAATTGTTGCTTTGATTTAGTTTGTCCTCTAAATGTTTTTGTATGATTTTTGTAATGTCCTAAACACTTTGAATTGAATTCTAGCTAATAGTTCTTGTAAGAACTAGCCAAACAACAAATTGTACTCTTACTCATTAATAAAAATCAGTCATTTCCAACCATTTATATGTGTGCATATATTTCTTGTATTTCACTTTGTTTCATGAACAGTTTGGGCTGAAATTTCTTTAACTTTCGAAAAAATATATATATATAGCAGATTTTCATGTGTTTATGAAGTCCTATGGCTTATGGAACATTAATTTTATAGTTGTCCATAAAATTGTTTTCCTTGAGATTTTATTATGTTAATGTGAGTTAGACTTGTTATCCCATATTGTGCATATGTACATGCTTTAATTTATTTCTGAAATTTCTTATAGTGTCAAATTTTATGTTTTCTTTAACATTGTACATTTTAGTATACTTCTCCTTCTTGTATCAATCTGAGAAAAATAAAAATAAATAAATAAATAAAATAAAAATAAATAAATAAATAAAAGATAAGAAGCTACGAAAAATGGCGAGTGCTAGGGTTTTCTATCGCAGCGAGCAGATGGTGGTCACAGCCGGGACTACTGCAAAGTTTGAAGGCGACCCGGACTATGGAGATACGGTGAGCGGCAGTATCCTCTTTGTCCTCTCCGTGGAATGGCGCAGTCAAGGGTCACAAACCCGTCCAGACCACTTCGGCATTGCATCATTGGAGATCTCGGCCTCAAGGAGATATGTTTTTTTGATCTGGGATCGGCAGGGCATGCCCAGGTCTCTCGTCATTAGAGATCTGCTCAAATCAGACGGTCAGATCTATGATTTGGGTTTTTTCACCTGTATCCCGGCCATATTGATAGCTGAAAATGCTAAGGGTTTAGAGCTGTGTGAATGCTCCTTCTGGCAAAAATTACAGCGGGATCAAGCAGTGAGGCGCTCCGTGGTAGTCCACCTTCGTGCATGCTTAAACAAGGAGGTTTTCGGGCTGTGGAGAAGCGTGGTGCAAATCCGCGACCTTGAACAAAGGCGTCATAAAGCTGTTTTGAACTTAGGAACCAGAACGCGCCGATCCCAGAATGCAGAGAGCAATGGCAGGGGGGTCTGCATGCTGCAGGTCTGCCCCCTCTTTCAAATAAATGGCCAGAACTTTGCAGAACCAGCCCTGATCTACCAGATCCAGCCATCATGCGTGATCCTAGGCAGCAGATCGGTAGCCCCAAGCAAAGATCGAACAGAGGGTCGGTAGATCTAGACATGCATGAAGAAGGAAGACCCAAAACGAGGCCAGATCTGGAAGATCCAGAGCAGGTAAGAACAACCGGTTTTCAGATATTTATCAAATCCCCTGAGGGGAAAACCCGTTTAGTGTGGGTTCATGCAGGAGGCGCCATCTTGGAGCTAAAAGAGCGGATATGGACAGAGATGGGATACCCAGTTCAGCTGCAACATTTGGTCTGTGGCAGGTGGTCACTACAAGAATGCAGATCAATGGAAAGTTATGAGATCAGCCCAGGAACAATTATTGTTTTAAATCTGAGGCTGAGAGGAGGGGCTCTGCCTCAGGGACAGCCAAGCTCTTCAGGGGGCGGCAAGGGAAAATTAGCTCCCCAGCACCAATCCAAGGGAGGCTCTTCCTATAAAAACATTCTACAAGGCAACAGAGACTCAGGACCCTCGCCAGACCACGGCGAATACAAACCCAAGCCATACATTGTAGATCAATTGGGGCAAACCCCAGCACTGAATTTTGACTCTACAGGGCTGGATGATTTCGTAAAGTCCTATGAAACGCAGGCCCTAATATGCCAATTTAACAGTTTTTGGCCTAAACCAATGGATCTTTTCCATTGGATCTTCACCAATTGGACCATGGAATGTGACATACATTTATGCTCCAAGGGGTTTTTCATAGTAATATTCACATCCAAGGAAGTCAGAGATACAGTCATCAGCGTTGGGCCGTGGTTTTGGGGAACAGCAGGGTTGTTTATGACCCCATGGTTTCCAGACTTCGACCCAAACAAAATGAATGTATCCATAGTACCGGTTTGGGTGCGCCTATACAACCTTCCCCTTCACTTCTGGAGAGATCAAGTCCTGGAAGGTATTGGGAACAGCATAGGGAGATATATTAAAACAGATCTGGAAAGGATTGACGAAAGGGTATACACCTTTGCACGCATTTGTGTGGAAGTGGATCTAAGCAAAGGGCTGCCGGACAATATAAGGCTGATCTACAAACAACAAAATTGGTTACAGGCTTTAGACTATGAAAACACAGCTTTCAGATGTAGGCTCTGTAGGCTCACAGGACACCTGCAAAGCTCTTGTCCAGAAGCAAAGAAGGTAAACAGTAAAAAGAAGCAGAAAGGGAAGCAGAGGAAACGATGGCAATTCCCCCCCCCAGACTCAGAGGATGAGGAATCAGAAGCAGAGGAGGAAGAGGCCACTGCAGAAAAAGCCGAGGTTACTCAAAAAACAGAGACTCAGAAGGGTACCACTCCAGTTTCAAAGGACTCACAATATCACACAAATCAGGCGGAAAAGAATCAGGTAGAGAAGTCAAGTGTGGACCAAAGCATGGGCGGCAGCAAACGACATCACCAATCGGATACTTCAGACTCAGACAAAGAACAAGGCCCACGAAATACAGAAACACAGCTAGTCATTGTTTCGACCGAAGCCACTCAAGGAGAATGGCGAAAGGTCGAAAAGAAAAAGGGGAGAAAAACTTGAAGCGTGAGTTTTTACTCACTGCCGGAATTCAGTTTTTCTCTCTCTTCTCTCTCTTCTCTTTTCTTATTTCTTTGTGCACGTTAGTCTTCTAACGTTGTGCAGGGTGCATCAGCACCCGAGCCATGTGGCTACTTACTGAATGCTTAATTGCATCTGCTAGTGTAACTTTTCATTAATTTTTTAATAAAAGGTTACCGTTTTTTCCTTGGAAAAAAAAATAAAAGATAAAATAAATAAATAAAAATAAAAAAGTAAAAATAAATAAAATAAAATAAAAAATCATAATCTTGTTGTGTAGGCAATGCTTTCTGCGGACAGAAATGATCCCTCTAGTCCTATGGGAGGATCTAGCAACTACAGAAGACAACTACATGCAATCTTTCCTAATTCATAATAGAAAATACAAAGGAGGATACATCTCCTACCTCTCTCTAATGCTAATACCCTTGTTGTTGACCTTGACTCTTTAGCTTCCAATCTCACGATCTCCTCTTTGTTGGTGTAGATGAGTGTCTACAAGAAAGATCAAGTGGAGACAACAAAACTATGCAAATCATAACATTTTCTAATACAAATTACGTAACAGATCAAGGAGAATTACAATAAATATACAATGTAACAAATCAAGGAGAATTACAATAAATAGACAATAATTGACACATTTATGGAAAGAAAACATATATTGTATTATTAATAGATGAAAAAGGGAGCATTACAACCAATGAAGCCTTGATGTTGGAAGCCTCCTTCAAGTGAGATTCCAAGTTCAAGACTTAGCCTTCAAACACCTTTCTCCTTTGCAAATTGGTACCAATTGGGGATAATTCAGCACTAGGTTAGCAACCAACCAACCAACATCCAACCCTTAGTGGATGGTGGGCAATTCATTTATAGGGAAGGAGAGGAAGTTGAGGATCCATGAAAAGAGGGAGGAGTTCCACTTCTCAAGGGAGATATCCATGAAAGTAGGATCTAGGACTAGGAATGGGAGGTCTCATTCCAATATTCATTCACCTGAAACCACATTGTCATTCTCAAGTCTTCTAACAAGAGAATCTTCTCCTCCGTTTTGGGAAAAATTGCCGGAAGAGGACCAACACGGATTTGCCTGATAAAATTCACGCTGGAAACATTAGACATGTGTAATGTTAGAGGTTACCAACATGGATTTTCCTGATAACAGTCACCCTGGACTTAAAAAAAGTTTTTAACAAGCTCTTCAAAATTCTTTCAAGTCAAGTTTTCTTTATTTTCTTCAGGGATGTTCAGAACATGTTTCATGGTGAATACATTTTTTGTGACACCTTTCATCACTTTGCGATACTTCTGGTATCGACGACAGAAAGTGTGACACTTCAAGACACGAGACTGGGAGTGTGACAAAATATTGTATAACAGATGCCCCCTAAAGCATGAAGTCAGAACAGGAAGTGATGGCTGAATTGTTTTACAAGCAAAGGAAAGTACTTAGAGAACCACTGTAAGGAGACATGCAAATCAAACATAATACAGTATATCTGACATCTCTGATGTAAGTATTCCTGACAACACATATTTGCAGAGGCATTTATTAATACATGGATCCACAGCATGGACGCAGCCATCTGAATAGAAAGGATCATGTTTACAATCATGAATACTTAATAACTCCACGCAGCCTGGATTTATCAAACGAAGCCCAGGGTCTTCATCTTTGTCTCGATCTAACCAAATTATGAAACCTACCATGTGAATAGATGTGTCAGAGTTGAACATGGTATAAACCACTTGATTACTGGTCAATGATGTAAACCATTCATAGGCACAAGAGAAACCACCAATGATGATGATGGTTCTCAAGGTACAACAACACAATCCATGAGTGTGAGCAATGAAGCTGAAGTCGAACACTTGTAGAATCATCTGATCGAAGGCCAATGATGTGAACCTATTGTCGAATGCGAATAACCTGCCATTGAGGCAAGCAAGCTCCAAGGTATTGATAGGTGGTTCCTAGATCATCTTCCCAGATAATGAGTTTGGCTCAATAGTTAGTGATCTATCAAAGGAGGGCCATCATGTTTCTCACATCATCGACACAAAACATAGGATGTTGCAGAGTTGGAAAGAGTGATTCTAGATTGTTGTAGAAAAAGTCAAACATGGTATAAGTGGTTTGAATTTCATATGGACTTCTCTTGAACAAATCGATGACACAACTCCGAAATTTTGCAGCATTTCTCTCAAAATAAGATCAGACGTCATGGTGACAATAGGATATAATCATATGAGAGGAAAATAGGTTCCCAAAACCCAGTAAGGAAAGTTACAAAGTGAGGATAACCCAAACCTAACATGAGATACAGATAAGTGTCATGTTCAAAAGCAACATGTTGCCTTTTATAAAAAAATATAGGATATATGTTTCCTTCAGTTTTTCCCCACTATTTCTAGCAAATACCTCTTTATCTTTAATCTCAATTTTGAAGAGGATAACATATGCTTGTCGTATAGGTTCATCCTTTGGATGAATCTATCCTAGTATTTTTTAACGAGCCCTAGGAAGGAGTATTTCGGTCTTGTCATGGTGACTAGTCCTTCATCGTTTTAGTCTTACGAGTCTGGCGGAGGGGTAATTCGACGTCTTTTTCATGTTTAGAGAGTTTGAAAAAGAGGCAAAAAGAAAACTCCAGATATCCCTTTTCGTAGATAGTCTCTCGAATCCGAAAAGGTAGAAAACAATATCCAAGGGAACCTCTTAACCACGTTTGACTAAGATATTCCTTTTTCGTAACTAGTTTACCTCAGTCAGGAAAAGGGTTAAACTTATACTAAGTAGATGTATTTTCATTTACTTTAACGAGTTCGAAAAGACAATTGCTCGATAATATTTTCATATTTTGGAGTCTGAAAAGAGCTGAAAGAGGACTTCACCTGGAGGAACGAGTGGCACAAAAGGATAGAACCTGGTTTCAGTCATGATGGAACTGCTTGAAACATGCAAAGGTCAAGAGGTTGGCTAATAAGACCACTCATCGCAGTGGTTCCTCAGGAAAGGGTAAAACAACCAAGTGAAATCGTATGATTGGACAAAGAGATGGTGACGATGAAATGAAAAAACTAAGGATCATCTAGCAAAAATAGGCTAATAAAAATGGCAATTGCGAGAGGTAGGATGAGAATGGTTTCATTTTTACACAAACTTGAAACGGAGACAAATTATGCTTGAGATTAGTTTCATTTTTACACAAGTTTGAAACAAATAAAAACTATGCTTGGATTTGGTTTCTTCTTTAAACAAGATTGAAATAAAGAAAAATTATGCTTGAGATAAGTTTGCATGCCCCCAGCATAATGACTCAATTTGAGGTACATGCCCCTTAAGCTTCATTTCATTCACCTAAGTAAACTACTGGGTACTAATAGGTGGATGGATGAAGGTTCATTTATGAGATAAAGTGAAAGACTCAATTGGGAATTTACGAGATCTAATCAAATACTCTAATTGAAAGGGGATTTGTTTCTTTTTTTAACGAGCTTGACACAAGAAAAAGAATAGTGCTTCAAGAACCTTGTTTCATTTTTTAAGGATCTTGACACATGAAAAGGAACTCTACTCCAAGAAACTTGTTTCATTTTTTAAGGAGCTTGACACAAGGAAAGGAACTCTGTTCTGGGAACCTTGATTCATTTTTTTAAGGAGCTTGACACAAGACAAGGAACTATGATCCAAGACATTGATCATAGCCCATAAGAAGCCATGGATTCCTAGAAGTTCTCATCATATGGGAGAAAAACACTCTAGAAGGGATACATATCAAGGGATCTAATGGAAAGATTGGGTTCCAATGCCCCCAGTACATGATGTACTATATCACCGACTAGATCATTGGTAGACACGAGCATGGAACAGGTGGCCACATAATTAACCTGTGGCAGGGGTGATACCACTTGTATACAAGGACCATTTAGGGAAGATGATTGATTAGGAGTCAAATTCGGACCAACGAACGAAAGTTGATCAATGGTCACAATTCTTCCTTCATGCGGGAAACATATGACACGAAAGAGAGAAGAGACAAGAGCTCCAATGACATAAACATAATCATGACCAAGGAGTAAATTAAAATCCAAAGGGCCTTGGACAACCATCACATCGATATAGATGATTTTCCTCCCAAAGTAATAGGCAACTTAGGAAGGATCCCTAACAGTTGACTGGTTCCTCTGTTAAAAGCCAACAGATTATGGGTAACGGGCACAATCTATGGAGAACCCAAAGCTTGTCAAGTAGTTGAGGACATAATACTAACCGACACCTTCATCTATGATTATGCTAGGTACAGGTATATTATAAGCCTGTACTGTGATCTGGAAAGGCACATAAGGCGGAAGACGATATCCTATAAGTCAACTCCAATCAAAGGAAGTGACCATACTACTTGGAGGGGGTGTCATGGGAATGGGAGAACTACCCCTTTGCGTTATGGAAACGGGAGTATTGCTCCCCTGTACCATGGGAACAGGGGGATTTCCTTACAATTCATTGGAATATGAATAAACAAGAATAACTTGAGGGGTATGAAGTCCACTCTCTACGGGAAAGGTACGATCAACTGAATGTGGGATCGAGTCAACCATTTTCTCAACCAATGTTCGATCATGAATGACCTCATGGGATTCACATTCAGAGAGAGTGGGATTCGCTAGAGATGAATTATGATCAATCACTTGATCAACTAGTGGAGGATTAGGGGAAAGATTTCGACAACCAGTTGGAAGATGAGGCTGAGAAGTTGTAAGGTTGTCCAACACTTTTGAGGCTTCATCCATATAAGGATAAAGGTGAATAGGATGATTCCCTTCATATAACCTACAAGGAAATTTGACTTTACCCTTTTTCCCATGGACCTTACTATCACTAGTTGAGGGTTTATCACTGACATGATCACCAGAGGTTGATGACAAAGGTTGATGTGAGCTTGTGGACCACACTTCTAATACCTTACGGATACCAAGGCAATCTCTAAGAAGGTGGTCACCCTTACATAACCTGTAAGGTAACTTCACTTTGCGGGGTTGATTTGAAGTTTTCTCCATACTAGTTACATTGGTAGTAATGGTTGCTTGGTTTCCCTCTTCCTTATTTTTATTCTTCTTCTTCTTAACTTCCTGTTTACTAGAATGAATACTTTCACCAGGTGAAGAGGAAGAAAGGGATGAAGAAACATCAGGTGGAGAAGGAAAAGGGTCAACTTTAGGATCAACATGAGATTGTTGCTCAGGTGGAGAAGAACTTGGTTGAGAAGCAGTTTGGATATTCGGAAACATAGGGGTTGAAAACAAAAAACTGGAAAACCAATGGTAAATCTGGGAAGGGACAAAGCTGCCATATAAGGAGCACCAACATTCCCAGAAGAAGGAAAAGGAGCAGGATTCCCATCAGAGGGGTTTCCTTGATTGGTAGACTCATTACGTGTTGCCATTAGTCTCAATCTAAGATCCACTAAGGAGCTATTCCACGGGGAGGATGTTATTCAACGGTCAATTAATTGATTTTGAAATTAAAGACATAAACAAAAGAAAGGGGTAACTAGGAAAAATGGTTTACCAAGCAACCGTGAACTACAATATACACCTTGGCAAACCAAGGACTTAACGTACGACAGCCAATCTCCCCAAATGTTTTGTCCGGTGTATCACAGTATACAAGGCGATAGACTCAGTTACCCATGGATGGATAACAATCTATAGGGGGCTCCCAAAATATACTCGATGGTACGTGGGAGTACAGTCTATAGTAGTGTTGTCTAATGCATAATCATTTGATGATAGCGTTCCCATATACTTTTCATGCGTGGAGCACTGTCCAATATACCCGAAGGTATGTGGAGAACAATCCTATACACTTCCGTACGTGGAAAAAGATTTTACCCCCAAGATGCAACGCTGGAAAAAAATGATAGCTCCTACATTTAATGATGTCGGAACACATCTCTAGCCTAGACCTCTAGATGTTTTCGTTAATGTTCCAAATTCTCCTTAGGTTAATTGAGATAAATTTTAAATTTGATCTTGAATTATGTTTTGGTTTCAAGGCTCAAAACTCGATGTCACCTTAGCACACCTATGATGCAAATAATATGAAAAAAAGACTCTTTTCATTTTCGATGAAGTTATATAGTGTAGGGAAGAAGTCAAAACATTGATGCAACAATCAACTATGCAACTAACAACAGCTTCCTGACTAGATCTTTCAACTTCAACTTCATGATTCCAATGCAACAACCAAAAAATAAATGAATTTTAATTTAATAAAATGCACCTACATGAATATTTTTCTTTTAAAATGAATGAAGATGTACTTATCAGCTTTCAACACCAAGCAATTTAATCTATGTTCAATGACAATCTCAAAAAAAACTTTCGAGTGCAATGTAATCTAATGCAATTTCCAGAAGTAATGATTAATTTTGAGATGAAGGCTTAACAAATGCAAGAGCAATTTCTTTCTATTTTCCAAAAGAACTAAAAATGCTTATCAAGCGGCAAATTAGTAACACATGCAAGCAGTAAAATAGTAAATTTGATTACCCAAAGAACTAGAGATTCAACCAAAGTTCGTTTTCACTACTTAAACATGGAACAAACTTTTTCAAACCACGAAGAATCTAACAATAATAAGTCAAAATTCGATGCAAACATAGCAGGATAAAAACTTTAGAGATCAATACATTTCAGATCTTCTATCAAAAACCCTAAAAAGTTCTCATTTTTTGGAGGAGCGCTACTGTAATGGTCATAATCCACATTGACATGGTCTTTAGAGTGACTATAATGAGAAAAATCCACGTTGGGTGAGAAAAGCTTAGGAAAAACTAAAAAGAATTGAACATAGATCTAGATTTGACACTCTAAACAACACACCACTCAGAATGCATGTCCATAATCAATCAAAGTTACAAATCACTAGGAGGTTGGCCAAACTTATCAAAAGAGACCAAAAACAAAATGAGGTTTGAAGGGTTATGTACTCCCCAATGGATTCACCATTTCGTTGTGTAGGCAATCCTTTCTACGGGCAGCAACAATCCCTCTAGTCCTATGGGAAGATCTAGCAACTACATAAGATAACTACATGCAATCTTTCCTAATTCATACAAGAAAATAAAAAGGAGGATAGATCTCCTACCTCTCTCTAATGCTAATACCCTTGTTGTCAACCTTGACTCTTTGGCTTCCAAGCTCACGATCTCCTCTTTGTTGGTGTAGATGGGTGCCTGCAAGAAAGACAAAATGTAGACAACAAAACTATGAAAATTATAACATTTTCTAATACAAATTATGTAACAAATCAAGGAGAACTACAATAAATGGACAATAATTGTTACATTTACGGAAAGAAAACATATATTCTATTATTAATAGATGAAAAAGGGAGCATTACAACAAATGAAGCCTTGATGTTGGAAGCCTCCTTCAAGTGAGATTCCAAGTCCAAGACTTAGCCTTCAAACACCTTTCTCCTTTACAAATGGGTAGCAATTGGGCATAATTCAGCATTAGGATGGCAACCAACCAACCAATAGCCAACCCTTAGTGGAAGGTGGGCAATTCATTTATAGGGAAGGACAACAGGGAGTTGAGGATCCATGAAAAGAGGGAGGAGTTCTACATCTCAAGGGAGATATCCATGAAAGTGGGATCTAGGACCAGGAATGGGAGGTCTTGTTCCAATCTTGATTCACTTGAAACCACATCATCATTCTCAAGCCTTCTAGTAAGAGAAACTTCTCCTCCATTTTGGAAAAAACTGCCTGAAGAGGACCAAAATGGATTTGCTTGACAAAATGGATTTTCCTAATAATAATCGCACTGGTCTTGCAAAACAAGGTTTTTGACAAGCCCTTCATAATTATTTCAAGGCAAGTCTTCTTTCTTTTCTTCAAGGATGTTCTGAACATATTTCATGGTGAATACATTGTTTGCAACAACTTTCATCACTTTGCGACACTTGTGTTATCGACGAAACAAAGTGTGACACTTCAGGACATGAAACTAGGAGTGTGACAAAATATTGTATAAAAATCTAAGGGCATAACATCAAGGTCCTAGTCCCACTATCTCATGTGCCTGGTGAGATTTGAGGGTTTGTCACTAAAGCTGAAGAGTGAAATAATGACTATAGAAACTAGAATGTTTTCACTAATTTCCTTCTTCGAAAACCAAAACCAGAGAGGGGGGAGAGAAAAGAGATTGAAATCATACGTAATCAGAGGTCATTTTTAATCTTTAACAATAAAATAAGCAACCATAGTCTAATGAAATCGTACTTATGTATAGTATGATTTTATACCTTCCTAACAAGTGATTAGGTATGTAGGGCCAAGAATAATTCAATAATAATCCATAACAAGGCCAACCATCAACCAAAACTTCGAAATGAAACTACAAACTCAGTCCTTCAAGGATAACCACTTCCCTAGGTTAGCCAATTGCAAAGCTAGAACAATAAAGAAACATTATAATCCCATTAAAGCATGAGCAATGTAGTGGCCACATTAGGCCTCAATCCTAAAATCTATACCATTGATCAAAACTCATAACAATGCTAACTCTCATCAAAACCAATGCCCATCATGTAAGTTTTAATCTGATAAATGTGCATAAGGTGGTGGCAATAGCCCCATATTGTTGGCCAAGTTTAATATATCATACCATATAAATGTCATAACATTTGAATATTACCAAGGATGTAACATGTATATTAGCCATAAGTGTGTGCCTTATCTACCATAGCTCATGGTGTTGTGTGTTGTATTAAGTGATAAACAATAAATGAAAGCTTATAAGTTTTGAATGCCAACATAATGAAACTCCCTTTGTCATTAGCTATATATATATATATAGACACACACACACACAACAAAAATGTACATATACATAATTGTAGAAAAATTTGCAGCCCATTCAGATATTCACCCTTGTTTTTCCATTTAGGAGTATGCTAATCTAAGAAGAACACTAGGGAAGCAAACGAAAGGAGAAATATAGGGAAAGACTCAACCAATCAAGCTATAGAAAAATAAATTCTCTAATTGGACAACAAATACGAGTTAGTGTAGCTTGAAGAGCACATTTATGTTATCACTTAACAATCTATTTTTCAAAATTCAGTGTGTGTGAGAACATATTAGTAGTAAATTCTTACATAATACATGTAAATTAGCTACACTTGAGTGATCCAGACTTTATCACCAAGCAAAATATCAAAACTCTAAAGGAGAGAAAGTAGAAAACACTAAGAGGTGAAATGAAATTAAAAATAAACACATTGAAGAGGAAAAGAAACATTGCAACAATATATACAGAAGAGTTAAAAATGAAATGGAGATACTTTTAATCAATTTTTGGTTCCACATAGTGCTTTAGATGTGAATCATTTGTGGAATATGAAAACAATATGTCATCATTGTCTTAAAGTGAATAAGAATTGTTACTGGCGACATATGTGACTATGTATGGACGTAACCACAAGCTTTGAAATTTTGAATGTTTACTCTTATATGCATGAGCAGAAACCCATAACAACACTTCTTGACAAGCTTCAAAGACAAACGTATTTGATTTTTTTATCAAAATATTTTTATTAATTTTTTGCCTTTTTTTTAATTCTGCATAGAAATTCCTTTGCTCTTCTAAGGCCAATAGGGCATGAACTCTTTGAGATACATTAGCATAATTTAGTTCTTTTATTTGTAATTCCAAACTCAAAATAAGTAAGCTCAAACTCAACAAGCATAATAACTTCATGTCCATAATCTAATTGAAATAGAGTAAAAGTTATGCTAGATTTTGTGGTTGTGCAATCTACTCATAAGGGAAAATTCAACCAAGTATGCCATTGAAAAGGTTTATCATTGACAATTTTCTTTAAAATATTGATCAATTTTTTTTTCATGGACTCGGCCCATCCATTCCCCCGAGGGTGTATGTTGATGAAGTAAAATGCTCAACTCTATATTTATTGCAAAATTGCATTGACTTACCAGATATGAATGTTG
Source organism: Pinus taeda (assembly GCA_000404065.3). NCBI lineage: Eukaryota > Viridiplantae > Streptophyta > Pinopsida > Pinales > Pinaceae > Pinus > Pinus taeda. The sequence goes on from APFE030050949.1 coordinate 185,190, forward strand.
GTTCGTTATTTGAGATTAATTGAATTGGTATATTGAACCTAGGAAATATATTAGACTCTAGAAAATGAATTACCCACTCATCCTTGGCCTAATTTAGAGGGATGGCTTCCGCCCACTTAGTAAAGTAGTCAGTAGTAGTCAAGATAAATATATGGATTACTAAAGAAGGAAGCTTAATAGGACCAATAAAGTCTAATTCCCATTTTGAAAAGGGAAAGTTTGGGAATACTAGCTACAAATAAATGGTAGATAATTTCTCACACCCATAAGACATTTGGCATTCATCACAAGATTACACGTGCATATACGAGTCTCATAATAGAGATATGCCAGTAATAACCAATTCTCATAATTTTGTGTAAAGTGGCTTTTGCAACAAAATACTATTGATATGAATATTTGAATATGTTCATCCATGAAGTTTCTTCAAACAAATTTGGGCTATTGCATCATCAAATCATCTCAATAGCAACCCATCAACAGATCTCTAGAGGAGAAGAGTGTTAAGAATTAAATATTTGGGAGCCTCAAGGTCAAGCTTCCTCCCTTCATGATGTTCAATATGGTCATAAAACCTTTCAAATTATAATAATAAATTACATTTTGATACCATATATGTCCTACCAAATTAAAATTTTCATAATCAATGAAAAAGAAAGAAAATAAGGTAATATCGTTACCATCTTAAGGAGAACACTCTATTTCATGATGTCGAACTAGGTGCATTGCTAAATCTTGTCCCTTAATAGTGTTTGAAGTGATCATTGTGAAATCATGTTCATGCATTTTAGCAAGCCAATGCACAAGTTTTCTAGATAAATGGTTTTATGAAAGTAAAAACTTGATCACAAATAAAGGGACATTTACCTTAGTATACTTGTTGAGTATAAGATGGAAAAAAATTCAATAGCTCTAACAAGAGTGTAAGTATGAATTTTCAATTAAATAGTATTTCAATTCATCGCTATATAAACTTTGACTCGTGTAAGCTATGGAATGTTCAATTTGTTGATCATCTCTTTGAAGAAGGATAAGAGATTTAGCTTCCTCAATGGTGTTAATGTAAATAATGAAATCTTCAAAAACAACTAATTTCATTTTTGATGTCTATGAAAGCTTTCTCAATAATGTCATTCCAAGAAAATGTTTGATTTTTTTTTTTTTTTTTTTCAGTAAATTATGAATTGTTTTAACCATTCTGACAAACTCATGTATGAATCTTCGAATGAAATTGACCTTATCCACAAATGGTTATATTTTCTTCTCTAACATAAGGGTCAGGATATTCCAAATAGAAATTACACGTTCAGGTTCAATACTGATGCTAGCATTGGATACAATGTTTCGAAGCAATTTTCCTGCATTGACACAAAAAATAGACTTTGTAGGATTACAAGATGTGATAAATTTTCTGAAGTAATTAAACACTTTCCTAAGATGAGCGAAACGATATTGTTGAATTTTGGCATATATTGTTAAATAATCTAAGTAAATTTGAATGAATTTATCAATAATGTCATCAAAAGCTATTTGCATAGCTCTCAGAAAGTGGCACCTATGTTGACCAAGCAAAAGGCATGCGTTCATAGGTGAAGGTGCCCCAACAAATGGTAAAAGTTGTTTTATATTTGTCACCCCTATTTGCATGTATATATTATATCTAGAAAAGTTATTGAGGAGCAACAATATTTGAGATCCTTCCACTTGTTGTAAAATAAATTCCATGTGATCAAGTAGAAAGTTATCCTTTATACTTGTTTATTTAATGTACAAAAATATATACATAATACAATGTCACCATTCTTCCTCCATATTGTAACAAGGTTAGCTAGTGATTTTGAATATTTAACAAGAAAGATAATGTGAGTAATTTATCTACTTATTTTTTTATTGTAGCTTCAAGAGCAAGATTTACATCTTTATATTTTTTACTTATAGGCCATTCATCTCCTCTATTAAGGAATCACATGTTGGATTACATTGGGATAAAAACCATGTAAATCATTATATGGCCATGCAAAGGCATCTCAAAGTTCATGAAATAAATCCATGAATCTCCAATTTTCTTCTTTTGAACGTTGGGCTCCGATTTTTAAGTCTTTAGATCTTCTTGAGTCCTAATATTCACATGTATGGTTTCACCAATATTTCTCTTTGAATCCTCTTATGAGCCTTGCTTATGACTACTTACATCATTATGAAAGAGACTTCTCAAAGGGGTTAACCCTTTGGGGTATTGATTATCTTCCAATGAAATGATTTTTTATTTTTATTTTATATTCAAAGGCTCAGTTTGTAAGAAGGCACAAATTACTTCATCATCTAAAAGCACTTACCAAGAATCAACATTGTTCGGAAAATGCAACCAATAGAAATATTTAAAAATGCAGTTTGGCATTTTGGAGATTAAATGCCTTTAAGGATCTGCAAAAACAACTAAACTATCTACGATTGACTTCAACCCCTACAAATATGAGTGACATTAAAAGATAAGAATTCTGAAATCATCAGCCAATTTTCTCATGTATACATTTTCAAAACTTTGTTTGAAGGGGTGTAAACCCTTTTTATCAAATTGATTATCAATTCCAAATCTCCAAACATTGAAAGATGATAACGACCAAGATTGGAAACCTTTTCTATCCCAAGTAAGAAAGCTTCAAACTCGGAGATATTATTAGTACAATCAAACTCAAGTTTGTAAGAAAAGTATGTATCTTCGCAACAAGAGAGTAAAACACTATACCTGCTCCATTTGAAAAAATATTTATGACTCATATAAACCCTATGTCTATTTTTTTTGGTGCAGCGAGTTATTGTATAATAAAACAAATTTATTTGTCAAATATATAAGTACATAAATTTTAATTTATGATGAAATGATTCATAATCATATTACAACACAACTATTGGAGTATATGAATTTTTATACAAAAAAGGTTATGGAGATAACCACCGTGAGCTAAGTTTGCAAGGGAAAACTACTCAACTTATGAAAACTTGCACCGGAAGGCATCTAAATATATAGATTCATAAAGATGCAAAGTGCTTCAGATAAATAGAAATAAACATAACTTAATTGGGCTAATTGGAAAGATCAAGTAACTACACCAAGAGGCAACTCACACTAAACTCGTTCATAAGATTCATTGACCATTGTTTGCATTGATAAATTTAAAAATTATAGAGGAGTACATATATTTGGACTCAACATTATATCATTCTCCGCCATTATAATGTAGCTGAAAAATAGAGAAATTTTTGGCAATATTCTTTGCTACAAAATGCAACAATATAAGATGTTTTCCCTTGACTATATACTGACCTAACATATTTTTCCAAGTTAGTTGTAAGTTTGTAAACATTGTAATTTCGTTGGCACCATGAACCTTTGTTATGCACATGCCTTCTAGGAGTGAATGACAATATGCCTTTATGTTTGTGGTGCCATTCTTGTTCAAGAGTTGCATTGTTATTTGAGCTTCTCAATCTCCATGGTCATACAATGTGAAGGTAATTAAAGTTGCTTCTATGTTTCTAGTAGAGTTATCTCTATGTACGAGCATTGTAAATTTGAATTTGTGAAGAATTGACAAAAATTAGTTACTCTTTTGCAATAATGGTTTTTTCGGTGGCTCCTATATGTGAGCCATCCATTGTTCTCCACACATCATTCTTATCTTGAGGCATGCCTAAGCTATCCTCTAATATCCCAAATAGATTAGCTAAATCTATCATAAATATTGATCATTCTTTATCTCTTGTATGAATCCAAATAGGGTTGGTATATTAGAGGGTACATTTAACTTTTTCCTAAATAGATTTAGAATGCAAAAAAAAAACATGAAACCTGTAATTTTTTAAAAATCTTACATGGGTAGAAATTTTGATATATTCCTCTTCCAATCTATTCCATTGTTCTCCCCTCTTTGGAGTAGTGGGATATTATTCCCCTTCCAAATGTAGGTTTTAAATTTTTATTCACTATTTTATTCAAGTAAAATGTAAAAATACTCTCACTCCAAAAGCCTTTTTTGTCATTCATAAAAATGTTTTCGACCACATTTTTGTAGGTAATTGCAACCATTATTTAAAACTATCTTTTGGCTCATATGATAAACTATGAAAATATGGTTGAAAAGGTTCATTAACTAAAATGGTAGAAAAGATGATTAAGTTTCAACCTAAACCAGTGAACTAAGAATAGTTGTTGAAACTAAAGTTGAAAGAATGGCCTCATCTTGTAATGTCGTAATCAAACCTGCTTATAGTTTTGGTACACTTATTATTTATATCATTTTGCAAATATTTTCATATAGGTCCTTTACTAGTTACTGCCATTATTTATTGTGAAAATATTTGAGCAAACAATGACTTTTGGTGTCGTTGTAAATGCGGTAGTTTTTATGTATAACCCCAAAAGCCCATGCATAACATTAGAAGCTAGTATTCCTCTTGGTACATTGGGCTTGTTATTTTTTTGTACATGGACTGTGAATACACTTTGGTTCTCCTGTGGTTTTAATCCCTAGTTCCTAAACATTTTTTTGTTGCCTCCACATGGAACAAAAAGATCTTCACTACTTCCTTAGCAGGATATTGTGCGAAGAGTGATGTTATGGATTATGTTTAGTGACAATTGGATTTTTTAAATGATCCAGGTGGATATCGGTGGCCACCTGCCTATTCCACTTGGACCCCCAACATTGTTTCCCCAATTTCCTTAATTGTAGCACAATTTACTCTTTTTGGCAATATTCCGGGTCCTGAACTTCAAGAGTCCTTTTGAGGTCGTAAACGACGTTTTTTTAAACAGGAAAACAAATAAGTTGCGGTGAGGATTTGCAGCTGAAAGTTATAGTACTCAGATAGATATTTCTAATGAGGCATTGTACATGTCAAACAGAGATCGTATGTAAAATTTACAACCTCATGAAGTTGATGTACCAACTAACCCCAACGAGGCCCATAAAATTTTGATGCTTCATCTCCTAGGGTATTGTGTTAGGGTGTTTAGGGTTTTCCCTTGTTTCTCAATAGTAAAAAGACCTTGGAGCCTCATTGTCACACAATTCATAAGGCATGTAGCCATATCATATCTTCTTAGAGATAAGCTACCATCACCTTAGCTAGTTTATTTCCATTCTGCATGTAAACAATATTCAATATTTGTTATTAATGAATTGAAGTTTAGTTTTCATTGTATATATGTGTTTTTGTTTTAAATCTATATTTCATTTCGTTCCTGCATAAATATGGATCAATGGTATTAAAGCGGTCTGCTCTTTCTTTGTTTTTCTGTGGATGTCCCCAACAAGGTCGATGTATAAGGAGTTACGACTTGAAGTTGTTGAACCCTTGCAAGGCAAGCCTCGCTAACCTCGACGGCGTCCCATGGCGAAAGAAAATTAAGACAAATGAGCTAAATATACCTTCAAAATATTGTTTGAAGAAGCCCTCAAGAGATAAAGGAGCAAGATGATGGATATTTTTTCCCAGATCCTTCAGTGGGTATCAGTGACCGAAACATCTTCATCTGGAAACCACCTCAGAGGCACCACCCCCTTCAAGGTACAAGTTAACTTTGACGTTCTCATATTTGAAGACTAGATAGATGCAAATGTCATAGATAAGTGGTTAAGTCTGATAGAAGGATACTTTTTGGTCCATAGTATTTCCAATAGGGAAAATAATACTTTTGCACTCCTCAAGTTTGCCCCCCATGTCAAGGACATGTGGGAAACCTACTGTGGGTAGATGGAAGAGAAGGAATCCTCACTATTTTCAACTGCACCCTCTTGGGATTCTTTCTGAGACATCATCATGGAACAATATTACCCTGTCAAGGGTTATGACTATATGTACATAAAATGGACCACATTGTGGTAGGGAAGGGACCAAGACATGTTGAAGTTCACAAATATCTTTCATACCCTTCACACAAAGTTGGGTATCAAGGATTCCAAATGGCATCTAGTACTCAAGTACCGCAGTTATATACACAAATACATCCAGGATGAGGTGGAGTTCTTCGTCATCTCCTTGCTTGGTGCCACATATCGATATGTTGTCAAGATTGAGCAAACAATTAAATAGATGAAGCAAAACTTTAGATCTTCAAATATGAAGCAAGGGAAAGGCACCCGCAAACAACAAAACAAAGGACAAATACAAAGTGGGGTGACCAAGGACATCCCATCAAATATGCAAGCAAAGAAAAACACCACGAAGACAAAGAAGGACACCAAAAAGTGGTGTGAGTTCCATAAGAGATGACTCACAACACAAGTGAGTGTCATGCCAAGAAGTCACTTGTGGTCGCGCTAAAGGCTACATAATCATATGCATGTTCTGACTCTAAGTTAGGACTCGACAAGGGAAATGACAAATAGAAGCCGATTATTGATGCAGAGCCTAGCACCATCATTTCCACCACCAAGGTCCAGAAGATTGAGCCCAAAGATCCATAGGAAGGGGAGCATCTCTTCAACTCACAAATGTGGGTGAAGGGGTCTCCACTAAAGTTCATTGTTGACAATGAGAGCCAAAAGAATCTCATCTCAGCAGAGGCCGTTAAGTGGTTAGGCTTGTTGACCATATCACACCTGCATCCATACACCATTGGTTGGCTCCACCATGGATGAGATTTTCACGTCATCCAGCAATGTCACCTTCCCTACAACATCAAGCCCTTCACGAATGAGGTGCTATGTGATGTTTATCCTTTTAAAGTTTGTGATGTGTTATTAGGCCAACCATATTTCTGAAAGCGACATATTATGTAAGAGTCTAGGCCTCACACTATTATTATTACCTTGGGCAATAAGTTATACAGGATACTAGAGGTAGCCCTGCCTACCATCGTCTCTTTGATCTCTACTAAGCAATGCAATACGATCATCTCCCAAACTAGGAAATTTGTTTTCTTTCGAATTCTCTCTCAAATTAAGGAGAATATCATGGCCACATAATAGCCACTAAGAAGGCTTCCACCATGCAACAGAAGCAAGTGGATAAGGTCATGGAAGAATACAAGGACATCTTCTCCTCACACACAGGGTTCGTTTTGCACTATCAGGTTAAGCATTCACTCAATTGGACTCTGAGAGTGCCTCTACCCAATGGGTTGATATATTGTTGCTCTATTCTAGAAAATGAAGAAATCAAGCACAAATCCTGGATTTGATACAAAACTGGCACACTCAACCAAGTTCCTCACCTTGGGGAGCCTGATTGTACTTGTACAAAAGAAGGATGGAACCTCGAGACTCTGCATTGATCACTGGGCACTAAATAAAATCACTGTCAGGAATAGGTATCCAATCCCACAAATTAATGACCTTCTTGACCAACTCAAGGGGGTCAAGTACTTCAACAGGATCAATTTAAAGTTTAACTATCACTAAGTTCCAATAGAACCCATAAATGTATGGAACACAGACTTCAAATCCAAGGAGGGTCTTTTTGAGTGGTTGTTCATGCCTTTCAGGTTGAAAAATTCCCCTGCAACTATTATGAGGTTAAAGGATATCATATTGCAACAATTTATAACTCATTTTTGGTTGTATATATGGACAACATCTGCATCTCTAGGAAGAATATGGAAGAATACTTGCAGCACATTTGACATGTCCTTCAAATCCCGTGGCAAGACAAACTATGTGCCAACTTGGAGAAATGCACCTTTGGCATGAGGCAGGCCCAATATCTGGGTTACATCATTAATGAGTAAGGCGTGCATGTGGATCCAAATAAGATCCAATTCATTCAAGATTGTCAAACCCTGACCAATCTAATAGAGATTCGCAACTTTTTGGGCCTTGCCAATTTTTATCAAAGGTTCATGTTGGGATTCTCTCATATCACTTGAACTTTGAGTCAAGTTACCCAGGGCGAAGTGAAAGCAAATTTCTTCTATTCTGAGTCCCAAAAAAAGGCATTCATTGAGCTTAAGCACCACCTTTTCTCTACACTAGTAATCACCTTGCCAAACCTAGAACAACCATTTGAATTTGAGACAAATGCCTCCAACTATGCTATTGGTGCAGTTCTCACCTAGCAAGGGTATTCAATGGCCTATCACAGTGAGACACTTTGTAATGTCCCTTCCTAAATTATTTTGGAACAAGATTAATTTCTACATTTTGGGGCTAGTTTGGAGGTGATGGGGCCCATTTGATTTTATTAGGAGGATAGACTTAGTAGAAGTTATTTTGATGTGGTTAAGTTATAGGTGGAGGCCACCCACACTAGGAGAATATGCATTCCCTAGTTCGATTTTCATGGAGGGGAAATTGATGGTTAAATGAGGGAACCACGATGGAGGGAAAATGGAGGGAAAAGTTCTCCACAAAATCTATATATGGAAGGCAGCTCTCCTCATTTCATCATCTTTGGCATATTGAATTTCTCTATGGTTTCTCTAGTTTCTTAGCTGAGTCACTTGTTGTTTAGCAAGAGTTCTTCAAGCGAAGAGCTCACCCTTTCTTCAGGGGACTTCAAGTGCCACCATAGGAATGTTTTTCTTCTTTTCTTGAGGAGGAGGAACTCATTGTGATTTCCAATGATTGCATTCATCTCTGGGTGGTGCGTATTACTGGAGGGCGTAATGAAAAGGAGGTTGATTTTGCTTGCGGTGTCTTGCAGTGGATTTGGGGTGAGAAATTTTCCGGAGAGGAGGCATCAGGGGATTGTTTGGATTTGGGATATTTTTGGAGGTGGAGGAGTGCACTACCTTGCAGGGTGACTTTCACACTTCTTGGGTCGGCGCAGAGGCAGCACTGGGTGCTCACGTGGAGGGTAGAGTATCAATTTTTGAGGCTGAACTTCACCGTGGAGGTTAAGGGAAATATTTGGAGAGGTGATTGCTGCATTTTTGGAGCTTGGAGGAGGATTTCGGTGGTGTTCATTGCAGGTCGTATTCCTTGAGTAGTTTGGAGGGCATAGGGCATATTGGAGGCTGAATTTGGAAGGTCAAAATTTGGCCAAACCATTTATGGGTTTTTGACAAGGATCCTAAATATAAAGTTTTTGAATTTTCTAAGCACTGGAAGTGGGGTTTCCAATCGTATCTTTGCAGCAGACAGTGCAGAATTGCTAGGGATTGTACAGTGCCTTTGGGGGTCAATTTTGGAAGGTTAAAATCAGGCCAAACCATTTCTGGGTTTTTGTGGGTTTTGGTCAAGGAGCTTGGGACTGAATTTCTAGCTTTTTTCAAGTAGCGTAAATGGAGTTTCTTATAGTTCCTTTCGAGCCAACAATGTAGTTTTCTAGGCAGCACAGAGCATTAGAGGAGCAGACATTTTCCAGTACTCAATATCGTTGTCTCATCATTGGGATTCTATCATGCTTGACATTGAGGCAAGCCTAGGTGCATTCATCTATACTATTGTACTGCTCCATTGATTAATAAAATGGCTCAGCTAGTTCTACTTCTAGGGTTTTTATGTGCATGTGTTGTTTATTAAAATTTTATGTGTTGAGAGTCGTTTTTTCTTTATATATCACTATTGTGAAGTGTCAGTTCCAAATTTTCTGCCTTTGGGACATTACAGTGGTATCAGAGCATGATCTTGGCCCAGCTGTTGGTAGCCAGAAGATCGTGAAAGATTTGGGTATGAGTGCACAGTGACGGGTGAAACCGGAGACAAACCCATGGCTTGAGGGAAATCTAATATGCATAGATTCTGGGGTGGAATCCATTGGGACGATGAGAGGTTGGCCCAGCTGAGGAGGGTGAAACAAGATCCATCCTCACCCTTACAAAAGAGACGCTAGAGGTGAACAGGCCGTGGGGTCACAACCATCTACATCATGTGGGGAAAGTCAACAGAATTAGGGCACTAGATCTCCTGAAAAGGAGCAAGCAGGACATGGACAGTTAGAGGGTGAGATTAGGGGACAATTTTGTTGGTGGATGCTTGGATTTAGATATCAGGATCCTGAGGAGGAGGTTGAGCATGATGTCGAGAGCCCACAGGATGGTGAGGAGCACATAGATCTACCCGATGTGGCACAGGAGTCACCATTATTTGAGACCTCTTTGATAGCCCCAGTTGGCACCTTGGTGGAGAGGATGAAGCCTACACACATAGAGCCATCTGTCGAGGAGGTTCCCCCCATGGTTAAGGTTTCGATAGTTGATGAGGTGTCCAGAGTTGTGACTGAGTCTGCAGGTGATAGATACTCACAACAGATTCATCAGTTCCAGGCCGACATTCTAGCATTGAGAGAGAAGGCCATGACAGTACGAGAGGCCATTCTACAACAAAACAAGGAGTTGGAGGGCATGAGAGTGGTTTGTGCTGAGTTAGAAGCCAAACTAACTCGTGATTGGGTACGATTGGATTCCCTAATGGTACAACTAGAGTTCACATTAGAGCATCAAAAAAACCCTCTTCAGACATACATAGATGGAGCCTGTAGCATCAGTATTTTACCTCTTCACCTTGGAGAGAGAGAAGCAGAGCCACCTTGGCATATTTTATATGTTGACTAGGCTAATGAGGTGAGGTGACATGAGTAGTGCAAGGTGCAACATTTGCAGGATGGAGTACCTATCCTGTGTATGAGATTTTTCACATTTAATCCCTCTCTTGGGGTTGGATGGCGAGAGATTCTGAGTTTGTACCCAATGGAGTGTGCTATGGAGACGGTAGTGGACCTAGGTAGAGCTCAGCAAGAGTTTCTAGGCACTAAGGATATTGGAAGCCCTGACTAGAATTGGGATCTGGGAGGGACCACCTATCATTTCCCAAGTATATCAATTGACTACAGCGTGGATGGTATAGTTAACCTAGCAACTGAGCACGCGCATTCACTAGGGGAGTTTTGGCTAGCACCAGTGTCCAACCAGCTTATGGGCAGACTCCTTTGGTTGTCTTGGTATGATGGTTGTGCATGGGATCACAGGATGGTTAGCCTACTATGGCAGGAGTTTATCGGAGGAGGTGGCATCGGCAGGCCACCAGATAGTGCCTTGTATGGAGCTGGGGATTCCTCACACTTTCATAGGGCACAAAGGATACAAAGGAGCATAGTAGTGGGGCATCACTACTAGTACTTAGAGAAAAACACTTTTGGGGCCCCTCAGGGAGGATTTGGACGGGAGGTCCCCTCATCAAAGAGCATAGTAATGCGAGAGTGGAGGTGATGATATAGGTTGGATGCGAGCTGATGCATAGGGACACATCTTTAGGCCATCTCATTCAGGGATGGGTAGGAGCATCTAACATGGAGCAGTGTTCTGTAGATTAGCATGGACATGCATGGGAGTGTCTTGTAATATGTTGGATTTCGTTGTGGAGTGGGAGTGCCTCACATCACATTCAACACATGCGGGGAGTGACCAGTGCAGTGAAAAAGGAGGGACAGAGGATGGTACTGGATGGCATAGTTGTAGCTAGGGGTATCCAATGGTGTACAGGGATAGGTTGCGGCATACAGTGGCATGTCGAGGAATGTGGTGTTTCTTGGTGGAGTGTGGTGATGCCTCGTGTGGCGCAGCGGGCTCTTGGAGCGTTACCTCTAAGGAGGCCTATGGACAGGGGCATTAGGTGTACCATTGGATGCAACTCACCTAGGATCGATGAGGACATTGTTGAGCATCTGGGGACACCATGTTTATTGGAGCTACGTCTTCGAGGGGGTTATCAGTAGATTCGAGGTGGAGAGAGGGTCATCCATAAGATTACTCTTGAGCATTCTGACATATTCTTGATCATACCCTTTGGAACATACCCACCCAACATCCTTCAGTGTTGCTTATAATTGCAGAGTGTTTGGTTGTTACCCCTTAACACTCTCCATTCGGACAACAAGGCATGGGAGGCTCACCCAAGGTAGTTGGATGAGACACCACATGTCATGGGATGGGTGGAGACTCTCTAGTTGAGACACTTGGTAGGTGCACGAGCTGATATATACAGGCATAGGGATGGCGTGGTTGATTGTCGAGGTAGCATATGTTCCACCCCTGGACTCACACTTGGGGAAGTGACCGAGAGGAAGTTGCATGTTGCTTTTTTAGTTGAACAACTTGAGGTGTTAAGGGAGCGTGAGGTGCAGGGGATGGTAGTCCTTGTCGACAGGATGATGTCGAGGCTTCCGACAGTACCTGAGCACATCATTAGGAGATAGAATAACAGATCTTGCTATGTGATTTGGTAGGCACAGAGTAGTTGGTTATTTGCGACAAGGGTTCTTGATGCTCAGTGTCTACCTATTGGATATCTATAGGAGACAGAGACGGGGCACAAGGGGGTCCCAACAGCTAGCAACATATCAAAGTGGTAGATAGAGAGGATTGGGGGTTGTGGATCTCCAGTATAGTTATGGGATCTAAGGATCCAATGGATTGGTGGGATACTCCACTCCTCAGTGAGCATGGTTGGGATAATAGGCAAACTGATTCATTCACAGGTGGACACATGGGGGATCATCGAAGCCCTCACCATAACACCAGGCATATTGTTTCTCGAGATTCAGGCTAGCCATGGAGTGATAGGTGTTGGCACTAATGAGTCGCTTTGGCAAGATTGGCCTAGCCTCAATCATCACATAGATTATCATTGAGAGTTATGGGAGAGGAGGCTCTAGTATGAGAATGTTAGGTAGTCAGTCATGACTAGAGTGTCACAATGTCAACAAGATAGGTTCCTTCTGCGAAGGGCAGGGGATTTTGGTAATAGTTCAACTACTCATAGAGGTGAGTTGGTTTCTATAGGGGAGGATCATCCAGATCCTCCATTTGGTTTTAGTGATTCGTTGATGGTGTGGGGAACTTTACCGGTGTGGTAGGGTGATCAATAGGAGGAGATCGGGGAAGGCCCAGGTAGACAAGGGTTCAATCCCACCAGGATTGGATTGCATCATCAGGAGTTTACTCTTGTAGTGCATGAGATGGACTATTCAGTAGGGTGGCTTCATGAGGATTTGGACATAGTTTTACATCGTCAGGATGCTCTACTTATTGGTAGTAGACAGAGGGATTATAATTCCCCTATCTGGCAAGATAGTGAGTGGAGAAAGGGGTGCTTCACGTTGATTAGGTTGGCTTGGGATTCTGGTATCGAGGGAATCCTTCTCTATAGGATGGTACAATGATCAGGGACGATCCAATGGCATGTTTGGGACGCTAGTGAAGTTTGCAAAGACAGTGGGGATTCATAGTCAAAGAGGGCGCATGTTTAGGCATTGCTTGGGGACAAGCAAATTTTGGTGCATTGGAGGAGCTTGCCGGATGAGGATACTACTTGGGAGGGCGAGAACATACTTGAGCATCCAGCACTGAAGTTGCATGGGGACAAGCAACATTTGGGAGGGGACGACTGTAATGTCCCTTCCTAAATTATTTTGGAACATGATTAATTTCTACATTTTGGGGCCAATTTTGGAGGTAATGGGGCCCATTCGATTTTATTAGGAGGCTAGATTTAGTAGAAGTTATATTGATGTGGTTAAGTTATAAGTGGGGGCCACCCACAGTAGGAGAATACACATTCCCTAGTTCGATTTGCATGGAGGGGAAATTGATGGTTAAGTGAGGGACCCACAATAGAGGGAAACATGCTCCACAAAATCTATATAAGGAAGGCAGCTCTCCTCATTTCATCATCTTTGGCATATTGAATTTCTCTTAGGTTGCTCGAGCTACTTAGCTGAGTCACTTGTTGTTTAGCAGGATTTCTTCAATCGAAGAGCTCACCCTTTCTTCAAGGGACTTCGAGTGCTACCCTAGGAAGGTTTTTCTTCATTTCTTGAGGAGGAGGATCTCATTGTGATTTCCAGCGATTGCATTCATCTCTGGGTGGTGTGTATTACTAGAGGGCAAAGTGAAGAGAAGGTTGATTTTGCTTATGGTGCCTTGCAGTGGATTTTGGGTGAGAGATTTTCTGAAGAGGAGGCATCGGGGGATTGTTGGGATTTGGTAGAGTTTTGGAGGTAGAGGAATGTACTACCTTGCAAGGTGACTTTCTCACTTCTTGGGCCAATGTAGAGGCAGCACTCGATGCTCACGTGGAGGGTAGAGTATTAATATTTGAGGTTGAACTTCATCATGGAAGTTAAGGGAAATATGTGGAGAGGTGATTGCTGCATTTTTGGAGGTTGGAGGAGGATTTCATTCATGTTCCTTGCAAGCCATATTCCTTGAGCAGTTTGGAGGGTGTAGGCCCTGTTGGAGGCTGAATTTGGAAGGTTAAAATCTGGCCAAACCATTTATGGGGTTTTCTGGGTTTTTGGCAAGGATCCCAAATATAAAGTTTCAGAATGTTCTGAGCACTGGAAGTGGGGTTTCCATCCGTATCTTTGCAGCAGATAATGTAGAATCGCTCGGGATTACACAGCACAGTGCCTTTGGGGGTCGATTTTCGAAGGTCAAAATTGGGCCAAACGATTTATGGGTTTTTGTGGGTTTTGGACAAGGAGATTGGGGTTGAATTTGTAGCATTTTCTGAGTAGAAGAAGTAGAGTTTCTTGCAGTTCCTTTTGAGCCAACAATGTAGTTTTCTAGGTAGCACAGAGCACTAGAGGAGTAGACATTTTCTAGTACTTAATATCATTGTCTCATCACCAGGACTTTGTCATGCTTGCCATTGAGGAAATCCCAGGTGCATTCATCCATACTATTGTACTGCTCCATTGATTAATAAAATGGCTCAGCTGGTTCTACCTCTGGGGTTTTTATGAGCATGTGTTGTTTGTTAAAAAAAATTGTCCTCAGAATCGTTTTTTCTTTATATATCATTGTTGTGAAATGTCTGCTCCAAATTTTCTGCCTTTGGGACATTACACACTTTTTGATACAATTCAAAAATACTCCCACCTACGATAAAGAGATGTATTCGATCATGCATACTTGTCGATAATGGAAACATTATATTCTGGGGAAGGAGACAGTCATCCACACAGATCACCAACCTATTTAGTTTGTACAAACACAAGGGAAGTTGCAGAATGATTGCCATTAGAAGTGGTCCACATATATGAAACATTCCATTTTAACATTAACTACAAGAAGGGCAACACCAATCATGTTGGAGATTACCTTAGTCAGCCCCTGGTTATAGCACTAACCACTATTATCAACTCTTGTGGCCACAAAACCTCTAGATGGACACAACCATACAAAAATGATCCATAGTTCACCACCACACACCATATGCTAGTGGATGGCAAGCAAGTTCCATACTTCCACCTCCAGTGTAAATTGTTATGCTGCTTGGGCCATCATTATGTTCAAGTGAGTTTGCCAAGCTAATTTTGGAGGCACACCATAGTCAGGTCGCAAGACACTTTGGTGTGGAGAAGATTGTGGTAATACTACAGAAGTATTTTTGTTAGCCAAAAATCTAACAATATGTTGGAAAATATATCATATCTTGCATCTTATATGCCATTGCGAAGCTAATCATAAAAAAGAAAGGCTTGTACACCACTCTACCTACTCCCAGCTAGCCCTTGGAACCCATGTACATGGACTATTTGTTTGGCCTCCCTTCTACCAAGCGCGGTAATGACAATGTATTTGTGGTCATGGACGGATTTTCTAAGATGACTATATTGGTGGCCTGCAAGAAGAGTATTAGAGTAGAGGACATTGCGAAACTCTTTTTGAACGATTATGTGTACATTTTAGGATCCCGTAGACCATTATATGGCATCTGGATAACATATTCTTGAACACTATTCAATCCTCAGGTCATTATTGGACATGAAGATCACCAAGTCAACTCATTCCATCCCCAAACTTATGTTTAGACAAAGGTCATCAATAGGATGATCATGCACATATTGCTCATGTACAACTCAAACCATCCATGAACATGGGATTAGATCCTTCCCTATGTACAACACACCTATAACAATGTTGTAGCGGCCACAACCACCCTCCAAAATTTTGGCCTGCACCTAATTTCGGAGCCTCCCTTGAGAGTTTCACTTGATGACTGCACACACTCGGGTTCACTCCGTGAGATCATGTGAGTCTTCGCACCTGCCTTGCTTGATCATTTCACCCAAGTTTTTACATGTTGATGTCAAAGTCATGCTTGCGATCATGTTCTGGTTATACTCAAAGTCTTTGCTTCATGTGTACTTGTTGTGTTCGCTATGAAAACATCTGTCGCACTCACACACGAAGTCACATTAACTATCATGCAAGCGTCGTCATGGTTGACCAACGATCAATCACAATTGTCGTGCTTGTCACTTACACCATCGATCAGTCATGTTGATCATGTGTGTCTGGATGGTTTGATTCGTCTCGTCGTCAAGTCATGTAAGTGTGTGTTTGCAAGATCACGCATGCATCTTTCACTCGTTCACACACTTAGTCACTTTGTTGAAGTTCTGATGATCGCATTCCCCTCTTACAGCCGGACCATCACCCCGCCATCGACTCGATCAACTGTCACCTAGAGCAACACAGAAGCACTAAGCAAGCTATTTAAGGTTGTGATGTTCACAAGCAATCAATCAACCTTCATGCTAGTCAACCGGAGAGTTTGACTCGACAGCCACCCTGGGAATGAATCCCCTCAAAATTTGTGCAAAGGTTGTAGACCTTGCCCGTTCTACTAACTGAGAAAATTGTGTAGATAGGTCAGACAGACACGTAGTGCCTGTCCCTGTCTCCCTCATAAAATTGTGGAATTTTTCCAGCCAGCCCTCCTGACAGTTGACCAGGTACTCATCCAAAAAATTACGCAGTTTTCATGAGAAAGTCCTTTGCTACCCAATAGTTTGCTCAGCTCATAAACTATGCAGAGGTGACCAGCGGGCTATCCTTCCAGCATTAGCGCAGTTTTTCCCGGCAACCGATTGACAATTCCCTCTAGGAATTGTGCAATTTTTGTTGCCAAGGTCCAGTAGCTAACTACCAAATCCCTCCAGGAATTGTGCAGTTTTTGTTGCCAAGCTCATAGCAGCTGACTGCTAGTTCCCCTCAGGAATTACGCAGTTTTTGCTGCTAGTGACCTAGCAGCTGACTGCAAGTTCCCCTCAGGAATTGTGTAGTTTTTGCTTCCAAGCTCCTGCTGCCCGCTCGTTCCAGAAATTATGCATATTTTTCCTGCCTAACCTTTCCACAACCCGGACTGTTCCTCTCAAAAACTATGCAGTTTTGTCCTCCAGGTGAGCCAGACCCTGTAGACAGTCACTGTCGATCCGGATTGCTCATCTTCATCACCCAGTGACTCGTGCGTGGTTTTCATCAGCAGTGCCCAGAGCCTTCATTCCTCCTTGCAACCTTGTCACCTCTCCTGATCACCTGCATCTGAAATGATCATGCATTGTGGTAGACTAGGAGATTTATGGATTTGATATCATATCATCATGAGTGACTGCATACATCGGTACACAAACAAACATGGCGTGATGACGGATGGGATGAACAAAGAGAGCACATCCAGAAGGACAGGTTCACCAATGGATGAACAAACGATGCATGCAAAGAAATGTGGTCGCGAATAGATGATCATGCAAAGATATGTTCGCAAACGGGTGGACGAGCAAACATGCAAGATGTGTTCACGAACGGATGGATGGACGAACATGCAACTTTGCGAATGGACAAACCTGTCAAGGTTACCAACATACAAGCAAGGAGCAATGTGTGAATGCAACATCAAGCGAACCTGGGCCAACATCACAATATACCCATTCAAACATACCCCGTTGTATCCCGTCTGTTCAACAGAATAACCGAGTAAGGAGGCCCACATCAACAATGGCCAAGAGGAAGGGGAAGTCCAATATTGAAACCATCCCTGAGAAAGTGGATTCATTCAATTCAGTTCCTTTCTAGGTGTGGCAACTTTCATTATATATGAAATGATACATTCAATCTTACATTAAGTGTCTCGCCCGAGGTACGAGCCTAAAGAATCAACCATTTCCATGTAGAGGTGAAGCTATGACACATGATGAGGGCATCCATCACCTAGAAACATTGCAACTCGACATGCTGACCAACAACAACATGAATGTACTAGCATTGTCATGTTGAGTCATGTCGCCCACATCTCTACTATGGGCCATACTAGAAATCAATGAAATGTAATGTGTAAGTCCAAGAGACCCACTTGTTGTACGAAGAGTCATGTAAAGTTGAAAAGTCATGGAAGTCAAACAATCATGAGGGTAGTCGAACATCCACAAGGATTAGTTTCGCCCTTGGCTATAAATACCCCCTCATTTGTACATGCAAGGGAACTTTCCACCTCAGCTCCTCCCACATAGCCTTGAGAATCTATAATATTTTCTTTGAGTAAGTAGTGGCTCCAATGCCCCGCACGTGGGGTTAGTGATGTATGGTGTAACGATGTGTCTTGGAACTTTGGTTTAATTTAGAAGTCTGCTCACAGGCCAGCACATTTTCACACATGTATTGTAATTTTTGTAAGACTAATCTTTAACACTTGTAATGCATGTTGCTTTAACCTGTGTTTAACACTTGAACTATTTCACTTGTTGTAATACACATATGTTAATGAAAATGTGTTATATATGTTGTTAATTTTGTCTCACTCGTGTAGACTACTCTCCCGGACATCAGATAGACCTTTCAAAAAAAACTTGCTATAACAACCATTTCACTCATGCAGACTAATCCGCTAAGTGTTATACGTGTTATCTTACCTTGTTTGTTGTGACTGCAGCATCAGTGTGGAATGTTCCACCGAAATTTGTGCATGTCCTGTTGTGTTGTGTGTTCCTAGCAGAGTTGGGACTACTCCCAACTGACTTGGGACTCACTCCCACCCTCTCCCTCTACGATGAAAGAACCATTGACACAAGTGACACTTGCAATCACCAGGCACGCAAACATCACTTCTCGAAAGACAAATAAAACCACTCTCATGTGCTAACAAGTAAGAGTTGAGGCAAATCTTTAAGATAATGGAAACTTGGCCATCATACCGGATGGGACTCCCACACCAAATGGCGTGTGGTCTAGTTGGTACTTCATACTGGGGTGATCCCCTGAATGTTGGTAGGTCTAGCACCGTCAACATTTTTGGCTCTAGAAGGAGGCCAAATAACAAGATGAGTCCTCACATATGTTTTGAATCTCTACATATCCATCATGACTAACTACAGAATTTCTCTTCCAAAGTGTATGTCTTATGGAAACGACTTCATTATCTCGGAGAAGCTCTCAAATAAGTTGTCACATAAAACATATGATGGTGGAGGCTATCCAACCTTAGTTAGCGGTCGACGTTGTAGGCTCATGCCAAAGGCATGGAATCTTTGAATAGTACATGAGTCATGCGTTTTTCATCTACATGCTTCGAGGGCACCCAATGCACTGGTGTGCCACGTTGTCTGAAAAATATGTTCATTCTCTTGCTCATCTGTTCGCAGAGGGACCGTGATTTCAATCACTTTAATTGTAAAGAAATTGATAAAGAAATTCTGAAATTACGAAAATCACCCGATGAATCCGTTGAACAGTTTTACACATGCTTTTGTAATCTTGTATACCAATTTCCCAAAGATGAAATTGATTGGGAATTTATTTATGGAAGATTTGAGTATCTTCTTCACATATCCAAAAATCTGCAATTCTTAAAATCATCTGAACCCTGCTCAGCACACTTCGGTTCAGATGATTTCAAGAATTCAAGAAAATCCACAATTCTTGAAATCATCTGAACCCCGCTTTTGTAATTTTTGAAATCATCTGAATAGCAGAAGATCACTTATAGTAGGTTTCCCACCTCATCAAACAGCTCCACCATCGTAGAGTGATGTGGGACATTATACACACACATATGTTGAACTGTCACATCCTCCCACCCCACCTGCTCTTGATATTTGTGCAGTTTTGGCTTGCAATCATGTTGGTTGTCACATGGATTCATTCCCTCAACCTCCGTCCCCATGATCTATTGATCCTCCAGATTGTACTGTCTTGCGTTCTTCCATTCTAGATTCCTCACCTATTGTGAACGAGGATCAAACTGTCAACGGAGCTGGTGTTGTGCAGCCAACCTGCGCCATCATTCATGATAAGTGTGTGCGGGAATATAAAGAAGAGTCTGTGATGAAGGATGAATCCCTTCCAAATGCGCCTTATCCACTTTATCTTGACATCCCTTATGATTCTGCCACTGTTGATTCCCCCTGTGAAAACTCATCTTTGGATGTTTCTACTTTCGATCATTCACAGGACACGTAGGATGTCAGTCTGTCATTACATTGCAGAGAGGACACATATTCCTTCAAAAATCCCTCCAGTCTACCATCTGTCATTTCTAAAAACAAAGAGGGTGAACATCCTTGCTTCTCATCTACCCCTCTCCATGATTCATCAAATCATGAGGATGCCGAAAAAATCTCAAATTTTCTTATCGTGTTTGTCGTGATCTCTCTACTTCTTCATCCGATCAGGATGTTGATTCAATCATTGCTAATTTTTCTGAGACACTGGTCTACGATGATCTATTCGTCGATGAAGTTGAAACTCCTTAGACTGTCGAGGCACTTCAACTCGAGCTGATGGTTATGTTAGGCCCTCGCTGTCCTGAGGATGGTTTCACTTCTGATCAGGAAATTGTTGAAACACATAAGGCTCCTCATCACTCTCTGCTTTGCATTGATGATCAACCAAACACCTAGATTTCAGTTCCTCCACTCGAGCTACATGATCCCATCGCTCATGCATTGGAGGGATCTTACACAACAAACACACTTGAGCAACGTAAGTGGTCTACCTTTCTCACGTTTGCTTGCATGTCACAGTCAAGAGAAGGCATACACTTAGCATTTGCACACACGGTATCACAACACCATGGCAAGTCCACAGAGTGCATCTCATGTGCTTTTACTTACTTATTTTCTTTGGATGCACTTAAGCCCGGAGTGTGTTTGTCTTCATCGTTATATCTTTCATGCTTACTGGTTTTTGCAACTCCGATGATCGCAAACCATGCCTTCACCAACATGGGTCGACCAATGTGTCGATGGCTGCATTAGAAGTATCACTTCATGTGAGACGACCCATGCAGTATTAGCTTAGGAGTAGGAGTAGTATCTGCTTTGAGTTGTTTTCTCGCATGCATGTTTGCCTCTTTCTTTGTGTGTTTGCCTGCTTGTTTGTTTGTTTGCTTACTCGCTTTGCATACGCATTTGCTTCTACTTCTTGCTTTTATTTTTGGTTTGTTTGCTTATTTATGTCCATAGTTTAGTTTCACATGGACCGTGTGTGACTCTTAAAACAAGCTAGGTAAAGTACATGGGGACTTGTACAACTGCCAATACTTGGTTATCTGTCATCCTGCCTCTTATGTAAAAACTTGTTGCCTTCAGTCTATGATACATCAATGAAAAATAAGTACACAGTCCAAGAGAATCTTGGCCCACATACGTACCAACTACAATCATTTGACGAGATGGTTGACAACCTTCCTGTCAACGACCAAGATCTCAAGCATTATTTACAGTAGGCTGGGTCGCGCCCCATGCCATTTACATAGTCTGCTTGTTGCTTGTTGTTTTCATTTTGTTTTGCCTTGCTTACTATCTTTGTTCTTATTTGGTTTGTTCTGCTTAATATTTTTGTTTACATTTGTTTTGTTTTCTTGATACCTTACTATTTTGTTTCTGGAAATAAGTGCTGCCAACTACTGCATTCTGGCTTTTGAATAGAGTATGTGGATGAGACTTGAAGAAACTTGTGACATTGCAACACTTGGCTAGTCTTATGTATGTCTTCTCTGTGCTTGGTTATAAGCTTCAGCCGATGAAGTCTTAACGGAAAATACGAGTTGTTTGCAAGGGAATTTTTGGTCCAACCATGAACCTGTGTCCACACTGGGAAGCCCCATGCCTGCACTCAACCTTCTGCTCTGTGTGTTCAAGCTCTCCAACTAGTAGAAACGAAGAAGGGGAAAATCTAAACGAGCAAACCTATTTCAGAGGTCTTACATGCTTCTCTGAAGGAAAAACCTCTTATGCTCTCGTTAAGTCGGTATCGCTTTGCCGCCCCAAAAATAAATAAGTGCCTATGCACAGTCCTCTTGAAAAATACAAAGGCAAAAGAAGAGAAAGGCTTCCTCTATAAAGAAGTGAAGCATGCAACTCCACCGAGGTATTGACCAGGCTCGCTGGCAATGGAGTAATGTGTGCATTCCTGCGTGACTTCGTTGGGGTACTGTCCATGCCTGCTGGAAGTTGAGCAATAGCAGAGATGAAAACTTATACTCTGAAAATATTCAACTCGTGAGATAAACTACCCTTCCCGAATTCGAAACACTATGATCAAGATGAACTTTTGTTTGTGTTTGAATGAGATGGAAAAAGGTGAACCATGTATGTCCATGAGGTAAGTGGGGAAGCCGAAGTAACCCGCACAATGATTCAATACTCCCCGAAAGACCAAGGCCTTGTGTTATCAATGAACCAACTTAGAGAAGCTGGAGTTCTACTAGTGTGTCGCTAAGTGTTGTAGTGGCTACAACCACCCTCCAAAAATTTTGGCCTGCACCCAATTTCAGAGCCTCCCTTGAGAGTTTCACTTGATGACTACACACACTTGGGTTCATTCTATGAGCACGTGTGAGTCTTCACACCTGCCTTGCTTGATCATTTCACTTAAATTTTTTTATGTTGATTTCAAAGTCATGCTTGCGACCATGATCGGATTATACTCAAAGTCTTCACTTTGTGTGTACTTGTTGTGTTTTCTATGAAAACATCTGTCACACTCACACATGGAGTCACATTCACTGTCGTGCAAGCATCATCACGATCGACCAACGATCAATCACAAGTGTCGCGCTTGTTGCTTACACCATCGGTCAGTCATGTTGAGCATGTGTGTCTAGATGGTTTGAGTCGTCTCATCATCAAGTCATGTAATTGTGTGTTTGCAAGATCACATATGCATCTTTTGCTCGTTCACACACAGTCACTTTTTTGAAGTTTTGAAGACCGAATTCCCGTCTGATAGCCAGACCATTACCTCGCCATTGAATTGATCGACTCTCACCCAGAACAACACAGAAACACCAAGCAAGACATTTCATGTTGCATTGTCCGCAAGCAAATCAATCAACCTTCATGCTGGTCAACCGGAGATTTTAACCCGGCAGCCACCACGGGACTGACTCCCCTAAAATATTGGGCAAAGACAGGTTGGACAGACACCTAGTTCCCGTCCCTGTCTCCCTCAGAAAATTGCGCAGTTTTTTCAGCCAGCCCTCTCAACAGTCAACCGACTACTCACCCATAAAATTGTGTAATTTTCATGAGAAATTCCTTTGCTGCCCAGCAGTCCGCTCAACTTGGAAACTGCACAGAGGTGACCAGCAGGCCAGCCTCCTAGCATCAGCACAGTTTTTCCCACAAGCAGCTCCCGACAGCCGACTGACAATTCCCTCCAGGAATTGTGTAGTTTTTGCTGCCAAGCTCCAACAGCTAACTACCAATTCCCTCCGGGAATTGCGTAGTTTTTGCTGCCAAACTCTCAGTAGCTGACTCCTAGATCCCCTTAGGAATTGCGCATTTTTTGCTGCCAAGCTCCCGCTGCCCGTTCATTCTGGAAATTGCGCAGACTTTGCCTGCCCAGCCTGGAATGTTCCTCCAAAAAATTGTGTAGTTTTTTCCTCCAACTGAGCGAGACCTCGCAGATAGTCACTGTCGATCCGGATTGCCCATCTTCATCATCCAGTGACTCTTACACAATTTTCATCAATAGTGCCCAGAGCTTCCATTCCACCTCGCAAACTTGTCACCTCTCCCGGTCACCTGCATCTGAAATGATCATGCATCATGGTAGACTAAGAGGTTTATGGATTTGATGTCATTTCATCATGAGAGATTATAGAGACAAGTACACAAACAAACATGGCGCAATGACGGATGGGATGAACAGAGAGAGCACATGCAAAAGGACAGGTTCACCAACAGACGAATAAATGACGCATGTAAAGAGATGTGCTCGTGAATGGATGATCATGAAAAGATGTGTTCATGGACGGACAGACAAGAAAACATGCAAGATGTGTTCACGAATAGTTGGACGGACGAACACACACCTTTCGCAAACAGATGAACCTGTCAAGTTTACCAACATACCAGCAAGGAGCAATGTGTGAATTCAACATCAAGCGAACCAATGACCATCGAAGACTCGGCGTAATTTTCCATGCGAAGGCGAAGATGTGGCACACCATGAGGACATCCATCACCAAGTAGGACTGCAGCTTGACAAGCACAACAATATCAGCACGAATGTACCATCACTATCATGTTGAGTCATGTCATGAGTCATGTCGTCCACATCTCTATTGTGGCCCATATCGTTAATCAATGTAATGTAACATGGAAGTCCAGGAGACCCACTTTTTGTACGAAGAGTCATGTAAAGTTGAAAAGTCATGGAAGTCAAATAGTCATGAGGGTAATTGAACAGCCACAAGGGTCATTTTCACCCTTGGCTATAAATGCCCCCGCATTTGTACATGCAAGGGACTTTTTCACCTTAGCTCCTCCCACATAGCCTTGAGAGTCTGTAATATTTTCTTTGAGGAGTAAGTAGTGGCTCTAATGCCCTGCACGCAGGGTTAGTGATGTATGGTGTAAGGATGTGTCTTGTAACTTACGCTTAATTCAGAAGCCTACTCACAGGCCAGCACGTTTTCTCACATGTATTTTAAATGTTGTAAGACTAATCTTTAACACTTGTAATGCATATTGCTTTAACCTATGTTTAACACTTGAACTATTTCACTTGTTGTAATATGCATACGTTAATGAAAATGTGTTGTATATGTTGTTAACGTTGTCTCGCCCGTGTAGACTACTCTCTCGGACATCAGACAAGGCTTTCACAGAAAACTTGTTATAACAACCGTTGCACTTGCACTAACTAATCCACTGAGTGTTATACTTGTTATCTTACCTTGTGTGTTGTGACTACCGCATCTGTGTGGACTGTTCCACCAGAAGTTGTGCATGTCCTATTGTGTTGTGTGGTCCTAGCAGAGTTGGGACTACTCCCAATCGACTTGGGACTCACTCCCACCCTCTACCTCTACGATGAAAGAACCATTGACACAAGTGACACTTGCAATCACCAGGCACGTAAACCTCACTTCTCGAAAGACAAACCATACCACTCTCTTGTGTTGACAAGTAAGAGTTGAGGCAAATCTTTAAGATAATGGCAACGGAGCCATCATACCGGATGGGAATCCCACACCAAACGGTGTGAGGTCTAGTTGGGACTTCATACTGGGGTAATCCCTTGAATGTTGGCGGGTCCAGCACCATCAACAAACAGAGCTCTCCATAGCTTAACGAGCCACAACCCCTTTCAAGTAAGTATGGGATTTAAACCACTAGGATTAATTAAGGTTACCATGCCTCATGTGACTACAGAGGAAAAACCCGCACATGCATAGTCTAAGGCTTATAAAGCAAGAAAGTTTATTGAACACATCCAACACATTTTCCAGTAGGTTCATGACATCTTAGATAAATCCAATTCCAAGTACAAACAACGACATGATCAACATCGGGTGCCACATAAGTTTTAAGTGGGCGTCAAAGTTTGGTTCCATTTGCAAAAAGAACGCCTTTCCAGAGCCCATAGGAAACTCTGACCACTTAGATATGGGACTTACACCATCACTAAAACTATGGGAGACAACACTTTCAAGCTCATCATTCCCCCATTCCTTGGCCTATACCCAGTATTCAATGTGGATCACCTTCGGCCATACTTTCCACCATTGTTAAACACATCGGACATTTTCGAACAACTAACACCAACAAAGCTCAACCTAGATTGCATGTAATAGGCCACAACTGATCAGATCATGGAGACACATATAAAGAACACTCACCAATAAAGAATCCAAATGTGTCGGGTTGTCAAAGCTGGCCAACTCCTACACTAGGGTAAGTGGCTCACTGCGGACCAAATTCAATATGATTTTCCCCATCTCATGGATGTACTCAACGCAATAGGTCCCATTGCTTCCTAAAGGGGGAGGACTGATCCAGGTGGATATAATTTTCCACCCGCCTATTCCAATTAGACCCCTAAAACTATTTCTTTCAGTTTCCTTAATTGTATCACAGTTTACTATTTTTGGCATTTTTTCGAGTCTTGAGATTCGGGAATCATTTTGAGGCCATAAACACTGTTTTTTTAAACAAGAAAACATGTAGGTTACTGTTGTGGGTAACAACAACCCCCTTTTTATTTAGTATTAGTAATAACACTAAATAAATGGGGACCCTTCTAAAAAAAGAAATACACTAGCACTTAGAATTCCCTTTTAATAAAACACGCTATCATAAACTTAGGAAAAACATCCGCAAACACAAAATCTTAAGTATAATGAAAAGTCTCAAATAAAATCGTTCTCTTAATGATGAACCTTGCATTGCAAAAGGGTAATGGAGGGAATCATATATAAAGAAATTGTCGGAATTGCGAAAACACGATGATGTGAGATCGCGAGCCACACATATTCATCGCATATCGCAAATCCACCTAAGATAAAACATCCCGATAGTGCGAAATGTGATAAAGCATCTCGCAGTCGCATAATAAAGCAAATGATTGTTCACGAAAGAAGATCTGCGATATTGCGAAGCAAATCACAAAATAGTTTTATCGCAGATAAAAAGGGTTCATAATTTGATGAAATATTTCTCGTCATCCGATACTGAGTTATGGGCATTAATGTCAACTTAGTGGTTTATTGATGGTTATTTATGAGAAATGATTTAGATATGAGTAAAAGGGTTATTTCATGCAAGGTGATATATTTGATGTCATTCTAAAATTAAGAGCTTTCCCGTCACCTTTTTATTTACCATCATTCGTTATGTTTCTTATTATGTCTTAGTTCTCTAATTGTGGACTTACAGGAGAAGTACACAGAATAATACATAGAGTAGTGCGCAGAACGTGATGGGGAAGAAAGGAAAAGCTCCGGTATCTGAAAAAACAGAGATGACTCCATTATTCACGGACACCATTGTACCAGAGAAGAAGGGATATCTACTTGGGAAGGCATGTATAGTCTGTTGGAGGAACAAAACCCGAGAGTCATGAAGGTTATAGCTACGGCAGATGAACGTGAGTCATCCGAAGCATCATTTACAGAGCTTGCATGCTCATTCCTGCACCGTATCGCAGCAAGGCCAAAAATACTTCCCTATACAGATATGGTCAAATGGGTGATAGACAATGCTGAGATAACGGACAGGCAATTCAAGACGCGGAACCAGGAAGTTATAGGGTCATTTACCCCACAGAATTTAAGACGCATGTATCATTTACCAGAGCCGTAGGCTAGCTATAACAAATAGTTCGTGGAGAAATTTGCCAAGGAGAACGAAGATTTGGCAGAATGCACCAAAATTTGGTCAACGAAGGAAGATCCATTTAAAAAGGACAAACATGGTATGTACAGCACTGGTTCCCTCTCTTCTCCATATTGTTTCGCTGCTGCAATGTTATGTAGGCTATTCGGAAAATCTGATATCAATAAGTTTTCATCCGAGTGGCTACCCCTACTAGATGCGTACACCAATGCCACTATAATGGACTGGGCCCAAATATTGTTTGATAACTTAGCCTCTGCTATTTGGAATTATCAGACTAAAACGAGTTTTTCTCAGAGGATTTATCCTCCCTTCTTTCTAGCTGCCTATGTCATGGATGGTATCTATTTTGTTTCGAAATTTCCTCTCATGGGTTGGAAATGGACAGTATAGAATCCCTTACTCATTCAAGTCTACCATAAGGAACTGTGGGATTCCAAGTTCACACCATATTTTTATAAAATATGCCATGGAGTTATGCTACCCATTCATAAGATGTTGTATAATACAGATGCCCCAAGGTTTTCTCCTGAAGCCGAAATTGATATTCTCCCTGTAGGAAGATGGTTCAGAGAAGAATTTTTCACTTATATCAGTATTCGGAAGCATTTCCTCTCCTCATATACTTCCCTTGTATGTTCCTAACAAATTGATGACCCGGAAATAGCCTACCAAACCTGTGGGGTTGGAGGAATGAGTAGAGAACTTAAGGACAAAAAAAGACAATCTGGTTGCAATTCCCTATGGTCTGTGGAGCTTTTGCATTATTTGATCTAGGTCACACATTCAAGGAAGTAGACAACATTTTGAGTCTACGATTGCCTAAGTTCCCAGGGAGACAGTTTGATCCCTTTGATGTGATAAAGAATTTCACCACGACAGTTAAAATAAAGGTATTCACTAAGGAAGATGATCTCTTCAACAACGTTTTCCAGTAGAAGAGCACACTTAGAGACATCTTACACATGGCCCAAATCTAGTTTGGCCCAGGAGAGTTCCAAGAGTTTAAACTCTACAAAGAACGAAGATTGGCAAATGTCCCATTGGACAAATTGCGTGTAGAACCAATGAGGGAACCCACTCCCAGCATTAGTATGAGTGGAACCTCGGGGCAAGACAAGTCTAAATCTAAGTCTGACAGAGAATCGCCAGAAAGATCTAGACGGTCAAAGAGCGATCACAACAAGAGTGAAGGATCAGTCAGGGATACTTCCCAATCCAAGGAGAATCCTAAGCAGCAAGTGTTGTCGCCAAAACAGGTGGAAATTCCCGCTCCCCTCATCCAACCAACAAAGCCATTGGGAACAGAGCTGGAGAAAGAATGGGAAAACTTTAATGAATTGATCAACGCGGAGGAGCAAAACGTAGAGACACCAAAGAATCTAGCACAAACAACCACAAAAATGGTGATTGAAACAGTTGTCAATGCTCCCGAAACTGAGCACTTTCCCATAGCTCCGTCATCTGAAATTATACGAAAGATAGAGGAAATCCCTCCTCTGGATGTGTTTTACATCCTGCAGCACAAAGTTATGGCCAGAGACAAAGAAAGAAGCGAAAACTAGACAACATGCTCTCACCTGAAGCAGATCCGCTGGATGTCCTTTGGTAAGACCCTACCACTGATCCGACAGACAACCTGACTAGATTATCCCAAATCACAAGAGCTTATGCTTCTACTACTATTGACAAAGCATTTGAAGTTCAACTATTGCTTAAATATAAAGAGGATAAAATCCTATTCTTGTAGCAATAGTTACAATAGGCCAGTGTTAGCTAGGAAGCAGAAGAAAAATTGGTAAGATTACAACAGGACTTCCAGAAAATGCAGCTAGGTTACCAAAGCAGTCTGGCCGAAAAAGAACAACAATTACAGGCCACGCTAGAAATACACAAAGATGATCCTGAAGTCGTAGAATTTGTCACAGAAGCCCTTGCCCTGAATAATCAACTCTCGTAACAGCAGGAAACACTATGCCAAAGAATATCGCAATGGAACTCTCACTGCGAAATGAGTGACAAAATCACAAGTCAAGTCGTAGATTTGCAACTTGATTATGATTTAATTTATAAGAAAGTTTCTGACTATTTGAATTGGCAGGAATCAGAGGAAGGCAAGAAATCAGGGTTGCCCAAGATCAATGAATACCACAGAGAAATGTTGTTTAATAAATGGGATGCACAGATCAAAAAAGCAGAACAGAGAGCAAAAGAAGCAACAACAGCAGCAAGAAATATCATTGACTGTGTCAATGAAAATTTGCACAGAGCCAACCTAATATCAAAAACTTCTCTAGGATTTCTTCCAAAAACGCACCAATTGCAAACAAGTTGGAGACAAAAAGCTGAAGAAAGGACAGAGTCAATCAAAAAGTTAACTAAGTTAAAATGGGACACTTACTAGCAATATTTGGTGAAACCTCATAGTCAGTGTACGACTCTGAAGTGCCTTACAAATTCCGCTGAGAAGTTAGCGCCAACGCTTGCTGATTCTGTTTTTGTAGGACAATTAAAATCGGAGGTCGACCAACCGACACTCTTGAAGCCGATGCTGGATATTTGAGACTTAAGAGAACAGATGCATAGTTTATCTTTAGGTACAATTTCAGTTCAATTTAAATTTATTTTTTCCTTAGATGAGGATGGTCATTTAAACCTCCTCCTATATTTTTGTAATAACTATTTTTAGTCTAATTTTCGTTGCCTTGGGGACTTAGTTGAGTAAAACGATACTTAAATCTTATGAAAGAGATTATGGATCCCTTCTAACAAGGGTATGGGAGGACCATGACATGGGTAAATAGGCTTAAGAAAGTTAATAGAGATTAGATAAATATATTTATCAGTAAATATATCTCTTTGAAGGAGTTCCTGCTTATGCACAATATCTTTCCTAAAAAATTTGTCAAGCAGAGGACCTGCGCGGGAGGATTTGGAACTGAGCAGCCGCCTGCGCGCGACCCTCAGCCTCGAGGCTCTGAGGCCTGACCAGCATCGATCCGGGCCTTGGCCTCAGCCATAGCTCATCCAGATTTTTCCCAAGGGGATTCTGAGAAAGCCTTCTCAGATCTGGTAAAATCCCTTCCCCCCCCTCCGCCCCAAGCCTGCAACTTCGAAATTTGTAAAGAAACTGGATATTCTCCAGGAAGTTCAGCTGCCACCAACCCTTCCTCTCATGGCATCTCTATCTCTGGCTGAAAAAGGACTTATTGGGCAATTCACTGGATTATGGCCCTCACCAAGAACGGTGCAAAGATGGGTTGAGCGGAACTGGTCTGATAAAATCCCCAGGAAAATATCAATACGATTTTGTGGAAAAGGCTATTATACTTTTCACTTTGAATCCAAAGCAGACCTAATCTTCAGAAACGGACCTTACTTCATGGACTCTCGAGGCCTTTACCTCAACAAATGGACTCTAGATTTTGATCTGAAGCTGGACATTCCCAATGCGGTCCCAGTCTAGGTTCGCCTCCCCCACCTGCCGCTGCATTGTTGGGGGGATGATTCGGTCAAGGCAATAGGTAATGCAGTTGGTAAATATATCGACAGAAGTGAACCCAAGGATAACGTGCAGGCTTCTGCAAGGATATGCGTGGAGGTGGACCTAGGGAAAGGACTGCCTGAAGCCATCAAGCTAAAGGTGGATGACTGGAGCCACATTCAACAGCTGGATTACGAGCAGATCCCATTCAAACGTAAGGTATGTCATGAATATGGGCACTTTGCCAATAGATGCACTAAGGTTACTAATATTGAGAATGATGAGCAAGGTGGACATTAGGAGCCTGTTAAAAAAAAGAAATCTAACCCCCCCTCTAAACCTGTTGCAAATCCTAACATCCCTGGATCGTCCACCCAATGTCCTCCTTCCCCTCCTCCCTTTCCTCCTGGCCTCTCCCAAGATCCGCCAATCCCTTCATCCTCCAACCCCTTTCTTGTTCTTGCCTCGGAAGACCCTCTGCCAGACCCTCCCTCTTCGGATTTACCCGACCCTCCCCTTATCCCTTTAACCTCTTCTCAGCCTTCCCAAGAGGCCCCTCCTTCCAGATCTACCAGAAGCTCCTCCAAAGAGCTGGGAACAACAAGCGATACTCATAAGAAACCAGATCCAGGAAGGAAATCAGCCAAGCAGCATAGAGAAGAAAGTACCCAGAAGGACATAGAAATGGGATTTCAAACTCCAATGGAATCCTTTATCATCGGGCACCATGAAAAAGAAGCGGCAGGGAAAGATCCTGAGAGGCAAGCACCTCTCCGTACGCCCAATGCACCATTATGAAAGTTCTCTCATGGAACAGTAGGGGTTTGGGGCATCCCTCTAAAATAACAGCGCTGAGAGATCTTCTTTTCAATGAAAGACCTGAAATACTGCTGGTCCAAGAGACCAAACAAAATCAGCAAGAAATGAAAAAAATCATTGATATTCAAAAGCAATACTTAGGCGTCATCAGTAGCTCCAGAGGAGCTTCAGGAGGAATAGTTACCATTTGGAATAGTCAGAATTGGAATTGTGATTCAGCTATTATCAACCAAAACTGGATCAGGACCAAACTGGACAGCAAAAAGGAGGACAAAAGTCTAATCATATATAACGTATATGTACCCAACCAATACAGGGAAAAGGAGCTTTGTTGGAATGAGTTGAGAGAAAGCATTGAGAGCGAACTTACCACCAATATTATAATAGCTGGAGACTTCAATCTGATACTCCACGCGAATGAAAAAAGAGGTGGAAACTTTATTCATGATCCCTTTAGAAATCAACTGGAGGCAATAATGCAGGAGAACGAGATGGTGGATATAATACCTAAAAATCGAAGATATACTTGGAGCAACCGAAGAATGGGAGCTGGCAACATCATGGAGCGCCTGGACAGATTTCTGGTAAACATATCCTTCCTCTCCACCTTCGCTGTTGGTTACACTAGCATTCTCAATTACTCTGCCTCCGACCATTACCCCATCTCTCTTACGCTGGAACCCCACCATTCCTTAGGACCGATTCCCTTTAAATTCAGCCTGTTATGGACCCGAAATCCTTCAGTTAGAGCAATTGTTGAAACGGTTTGGAGACAGCACATAGAGGGGTTGCCCAGCTATATTTGGGAGACCAAAATCAAGAATGTCAGAAGAGCACTTAAGGGTTGGGCCAAAGACAGCTACCAGGAGCCAAAGGAGACAAAAAAGAAAGTCAAGCAAGCTTTGGAAGAGGTGCAAACCCAGATAGAGGATCACGGGCTCTCCCACCAACTCAAAGCTCAGGAATACGCTCTTGAGGGACAGTTTATGTATATCAGCAGAGAGGAAGAAATTAAGTGGAGGACCAAATCCAGGCAACTATGGCTGAAGGGAGGGGACAAAAACACAGCTTATTTTCACAAACAAGCTACTGCTCGGAGGATAAGGAACAACGTTAGCTCCATTATTGACAGCGAAGGCAACAAGCACAGCAATCAAGTAGACATAAAAAAAGTCAGCCTCCTCCCATTACAGGGATCTTCTCACTGAAAGCCAAGGAGAGGAAGATTATTCAGATTTGCTCCAATACCTCCCTGAGGGCATCACCAAGGATTTGAATGATATGCTAAACTGTGAAATCGATGAAGAAGAGATCAGACGAACAATCTGGACTCTACAGCCAGATAAAGCTCCTGGGCCAGACGGATTCCCCATCTGCTTCTATAGGGAATACTGGCAGCTGATCAAGAAGGATTTAACAAAAATGCTCAGAGGGGTGAAAAGGAAAGGGAAAATGGGAGGCTTCACCAATTCCACCTTTCTCGCTCTCATTCCCAAAGAGAACAGGCCCACCTCTTTCTCTAGATTTCAGCCAATATCCTTATGCAATTCTTCTTACAAGATTTTTACTAAAACTTTAGCCACAAGACTCAAGCCTCTTCTCCCAACTCTGATATCTGAAAACCAAGGTGGATTTATTTCTAATAGACAGATTCATGACTCCATAATCTTGGTTCAAGAAGCCATTCATTCAAGCCTCTCAAGACAAGAAAAAGGATTCGTGCTCAAACTCGATCTAGCCAATGCCTTTGATCGGGTTAGCCATTCCTTTTTATTTGTTGTTTTAAAAAAAAAAGGGATTTGACTCCTCCTTTATCAACACCATAGCTGCTTGTATCTCTGGACCTTGGATATCCCCCCTGATCAATGGTCACCCATGCGAAGCATTCCAATCCTCTAGGGGTCTTAGACAAGGCTGCCCTCTATCCCCTTACCTCTTTATTCTCATGGCAGAATCGTTCAGCAAAGTCTTGGATCACAACAAAAGAGTTGGCCTCATAACCGGAATTAAATATGGAAATGGAGCCAAGAACATCAATCACTCTCAATTTGCAGATGATACTCTCTTGATTGGGGGAGCTTCGACCACTATAGCAAGGTGTTTCAAGACCCTTCTAGACCAATATATGGACTACTCAGGAGGGGTTGTTAATTATAAAAAAAGTTGTGTCTATGGTTGGAATATAACCAACCAAGTGGCCCATAGTATTGCCAACATATTTGGAGTCACTTACAAAATGAAGTGGGAACATTTCTCTTACTTAGGCATGCCTGTGAGCCTGGGGCATTTGAAAGCGGAGACATGGAATGAGATTATTGACAAAGTTAAAAAGAAAATACAACAATGGGGAACACTCTAGCTCAATCCGGTAGGTAGACTCATCCTTCTCAAGTCAGGTATAACTTCCCTTCCTCTCTATCGCTTCACTCTTTATCAGGCTCCTACTACTTTCCATCATAAATTGGAAGTAGCTCTTCGACATTTTCTATGGCAAGGGGGAAATAAAGAAAAGAGCAGGTTCAACTTGGTAAATTGGAAAAATGTAATTCAATCTCAGGACAGAGGGGGCCTAGGAATTAGAGCCCCAAGAATCCTCAACCTTGCCTTTGGGGTGAAAATGGTATGGAGGTTAACCACTGGACCCACAGCCTGGTGTAAACAAGTTATGGAGACCAAATACCTCAACTCTCCCAGGCAAAAGCTTCTTGATGCTAGCATACCCAGCAGAGATTCCTTCAAAATCTGGCGTTTATGTAAGAAAGCAATTCACATCCTCAAGCAAAATACTTCAAAGATCCCTGGGGGGGACAGCATCAATTTTGCCTCAGATAGGATCATGGGGCTCCATCCCTTGAATACCATTGAGGAAGCAATTCCCATTATCATATTTCTTAACAGCAGAGGCATTCACAGTCTTGGTCAAATCTCTAAATGGGATCCATGTTCTTATGCCTGGACGGGCTGGGCCTTCCCGGAGACCCCGGCAATTCTAGAAGCCAGCCTCAATGCCTTCAAAGCACATCTCCACAACAGGGCTCCTATCAAAAAAGATGAAACTGATGGTCTCCGTTGGGACCCCTCAGGATCTACATACACCATAAAGTGAGGTCACCATTACATCTGCAATAGCACCTTCCAGATGCCCCTGTGGAATCACTGGAAAATTACCTGGAGATCAGAAGTTATACCAAAAATAAAATTCTTTATATGGCTCCTCTTAAAAGGTAAAATTCTTACTGTAGAGAACTTAAGTAAAAGAGGAACCAATGGTCCCTCGAGATGTCCTAACTGCTGCACTACGGAAGAAACAATGTATCATCTATTTGTAGATTGTCCCTTTGCGAGAGAGTGCTGGAATCAATTGTCCTCCCTTGGCAACATAATTTCGCAGACTCAGCAAAGCATAGCTGAGACAATCTACGTCTAGAAGAAAAGCTGCCCTTGGAGAGAAAAACGGAGCAGACTAGTGAAAAGAGTATGGGATACTCTCCCACACACCCTGCTATGGCGAATTTGGTTGTCAAAGAAAAAAAAAAAATTCAAGATAAAGATCCAAATGTACGAATTACATGTAGTAAAGCGAAAAGCCTGGCCCAGGAGGCAATCACAATAAAAACTACAGGGAAAATCCAAGCAACAGAATTCACAGTGGAGGAACGAAACATCATCAGCTACATTCTGGAAAGACAATGCCAAATCCAAGGTGACCCAATAAAAGGCAGGTTGAATCAAACACAGACCAGAACTTGGGAGATCAGACTTTCAGAATAGGAATTCAACATTTGGGTACAGAGGAGCAATTGTCATTCGCTCTATTTTGACGGAGCCTCCAAATCAAATCCAGGTCAAGCTGGAGTAGGAGGGCTAATCATGGATGAAAAAGGGGACACCATTTCCAGCTATGAATGGAGTTTAGGAAAAAGAATGAACAATAGTGTTGAGGCCCTGGCCTTATATCAAGGTCTCCTCCAATTGAAAATTTTGGGCATCAAGAAGGCTATAATATTTGGGGACTCCTCAATTATTATCCGCCTAATGACTCAGAACCAGAGCTCACCCAACTCCACTTTACAACAAGTCATCCACCGAAATAGACTCCTCCTTCAAAACTTCGAAGAAATTCAGTTCTATCACATTCTTTGTAATTTCAATAAAGAGGCAGACAGTAGAGCAAATAAAGCCTGTGGAAGACAGATTGTCGTTCTCAGATGCAACGCCGTTGAAAGCCTCCAACCCATTCCATGATAGCAGCTCCTAAAAGCAGCACCTCGCAAAATGCTGTTAAGAAAGCGTGCAATGGTATGATGTACTCAGCCTTCAGGACGATTCTCTGCAAATCCAGTGCAGAGGCTCAGAATCCATCTCCCTCAAGTAACATCAGCTCTTCAACTGACGGTGGAATGAGATTTGGGATCGGATTTTTTTATCCTCTTCAGCCTAGCATTTCTCCCGTGACTCGTCCTCCCATCCTCGATTCACTCCCGCTCCATGCTATAATAATCCCTCTCCATCTTCACCTCAGCACCCAACAGTTTTCTTTTTGCTCTGTAGACTCTTTGAGTAGAAATTTTCCTTGTGCGTGCGCGGACTATCTCTTGGTTGAACTGAAGATTCGAATCCGGACGAGCCAGCTCTCTGCTCGGCCCATAACCTCTCTGGCAATTCACTATTTAAGATCGTTTCATTTCTTGTCTAATGCACCCTGTCTATGTTCTTACAGGCTATCGGTTTTACGACCCAGTATTTACACTCATCCTCGTCACTGCTGTTTTAACCCTTTCCAAGCTCTCCCTTATCTCTTGCCACAGCAGCATTTACTCAGCTGCTTCATAGCCTTTTTTACCACTCAAGAATCCTGCCAAATACCCAACTCTCCTGCTGACCTCTCAGATTGGGCAGAACATTATATCAACACCATTATCATATTTCCCGCCTACTCGCGCCCTTTTGAATTTCGCCACACCTCGCTTCTTAACGCTCGTTGTCTCCCTTTACGCCACCACTCCTCAACAAATATGGCACGTAGTGAAGACTATCTACACTTCGCAGACCTGCAGGCAGAGCTGGAAGAGAGCAGGACTCAGCAGTCCATCCTGGATGAGCAGCATAGGCTTTTGGAATCAAGATTGGAGTAGCAAAACCGTCGGCTTGAAGACCAGAATAGAAGGATTGAAGACCAAAATCGCCTTATGAATGAAAAATATAAGGTTGAGATTCAACTCTTTATGCACAGAGTCTCCTCTTTACAAGAGCAGTTTCGTCAACTCTCCAACCGCTGTGCTCACGCTGAAGAATCTATTTCCATCCTTCAGTACATGATGGAGAAGAAAAACGTGGTTGCAACCAGCTCCTCAAGTGTCAAGCAGGAAGGAAAAGATAATCAGCCGGAAGAATCCACTGCCAGACAAATCTAACACATTATGATCGACTAAATGTTTTGCAAATGCCTCTTTTTGTTGTTTACTTTTATAAGAAGTTATAGTTGCACTGTAATAGTTCATAGCAAAAAAAGTAGGACAAAGATCAAGAAGATAGCTCTTTTTTGTAAATCTCTTGATCAAGATAGCCAATGAAAACCTATGTACTCAAGGAGACTGAACACCCTCATCTTTTTCAGAACTTAATACAGCAACCGAATTTGTCAAAAAAAAAAAAATCTATTTTTAGTCTTTAGTTAGTAGTATTTAAACACCTCTCATGTATTTAGAGAGGGGTCCAGAAATTTATCAAAAACAGTTCTTCAGAACATGCACTTTTGCCTCGCCTCCTATGGAACAAATATTATAAGCAGTTGCAGGATCATAATTGATGTCCTTTTTAGATGGTTTCTCCGACTACAACCAAGTCTTAATCCATCTGGATGATCAGCTAAAAACCACATTCAGAACCAAATGGGGTACATATGCATATCAAAAGATGCATTTTGGGCTGATTAACGTTGGCGCCACATTTTAAAGAGCCATGGATATTGCATTTAAGGGATTAGTAAACAAATCAGTGGTGATTTACTTGGATGACATAACGATATATTCTAAAAAATGTAGTAATCACCTTAGAGATTTAAAGTAGATCTTTCAACGTTGTCAAAGGTATGGGATCTCACTTAATTCAAAAAAGTCCTTTTTTGCACTAAGTGAAGGAAAAATTCTTGGATTTATAGTGTCTAAATCTGGAATCCATATTGGTCCAGATAGAATTAAGGGAATTTCTGAAATATCCTTACCACATAATAAGAAAGCAATGCAATCCTTCCTTGGTCAAATTAATTTTGTTAAAATATTTGTCCCAGACTTCTCAAGAATTGTGTCACCATTACAAGCAATGATTAAGAAAAATTCACTCTTTAAATGGGGTCAGGCAGAATATGAAGTGTTCAATCTGATTAAGCAAGCGATCGTTAATGCCCCATCCCTAACGACTCCAAATTTTTCTGATCCTGTCATTTTGTATACATTTGCTTCTGAGAAGTCATATGCTGCAATACTCACACAAGCCAATCAAGACAAAGCGGAAGCCCCAATTGCCTTCTTTAGTTCAAATTTGCAAGGGGCTGAATTAACTTATTTTGACGTTGAGAAACAAGCTTATGCTATTTTCAAAGCAATCAAACACTTTAGACCCTTTCTTCTTAAGACCCATACAAAGATAATAGTGCATTTCCAGCAGTAAGAAATCTCTTGGTACAGAAAGATGTGGGTGAAAAGAGAGCAAATTGGGTCACTGCCCTACAAGAATACGACGCTGAAATCAAGACAACAAATATTGTAAAAGGTCAAGGCTTTTGCATAATGTTGGCTGGAGCATCGCTTATATCAAAAATATCATCTCCCAATCAAGAGGTACAAATGTATGAGGTAAGCCTAAACGATATTGAATCAAGATATGCTGATATCATGTTTTATTTAAAAAATGGATATGCTCCTTCAAATCTGAATCATACAAAGAAAAGAGCCCTAAGATTGAAAGATAAGCAATATCAACTTGTAAACGATGTACTTTTTAGGATGAATTATGATTCTATTCCTCTTCGATGTCTTCAGAAATCTGAAGCTAAAAAGTGTTGCAGGAACTCCATGATGGACTAGCAGGTGGACATTACGCAAGAGATGCAACAACACACAAAATTTTGCGCATAGGATACTATTGGCCTACTTTATTTAAAGATGCACATAGCTATGTAAGGAAATGTCAATTTTATCAAACTACTGCTGGAAGACAGAAGAAACCATCATTGCCATTGCAACCGGTTAATATTGACCAACAATTTGAGCAATGGGGATTGGATATAATAGATGAGATCATTCCTCACTCTTCTAAATAGCATAGGTCCATGTTTACAGCTACAAATTATTTTACTAAATGGGTAGAAGCAGTTCCTCTCAAGACAACTAATGCTGAACATATCATCAATTTCATAGATTAGTTCATAATCACTAGGTTTGGCTTACCTTCTGCTTTAATGTTTGATAATGCATCATATTTTTTTGGCAATGCTATGACTAAATTTGCACTTAAAAGAGGTTTTAAACTTAAGTATTATGCCAATTATTACCCACAAGGGAACGGGTTCGCTGAATCAACAAATAAAAACCTAATCAGAATCATTGAGTGAACTATTGATCAGAATCAAATAAATTTGCACAAATATTTGATGTATGCCCTTTGGGCAGATCGAATAACTCAAAAGGCTTCCATTGGCACTTCTCCCTTTAATTTAGTTTATGGGAAAGAAGTAGTTCTCCCAACTCATCTAGCAATTCCTTCTTTAGCCTTAGTTCAATTTATTGAAGAAACACCTTCTTCATCTTTGCAACTACAACAATTACAGATCCTTAAGCTAGAAGAGCAACGAGAATAGGCCAAAATTACCCATGCACATCATCAAGCATTAGTAAAGGCTTCTGTCGATTCAAACATGGTATCTAGGATGGATTTTCAAATTGGGGATTTAGTATTGAAATGGGATAAGGCTCACGAAGAAAAAGACAAACATTCTAAATTCCAACAGATGTGGCATGGACCATTCCAAATTGTTGAAATCATAGGTCCATCGACTTTCATGTTGTAAGATTTAGCAGGGAAAAGAGAATATTTACCTGTTAATGGGCAGATTCTTAAAAAATACTTTCCATAGAAGATGACCTCTTCTATTTTTTTAAACTATTATTTATAGCTTTATTTTGATAATAAAACAGGTTGTAAATGGTTACTTTTGGATTTCACGAAAAAGATTAGTGTCTCTTGTAAATTTTGTTCTTTCGCTTCTATAAATGGAACTGATTTGGAAAATTAATCATTATTATTGAAAAATATAGTTAAGTGCTACAAGCCTGAAAATTTTACTAGTTTCAACCTTACAAATTTTGATTAAAAACAACCTTTAGTGGGAATTTGTTTTATATCAGTCATAAAAAGCATCAATAACAAAATGAAGGTTCTCTATAGAAAAGTTGTCTTCAAAAACTCTACAATTGTCGTCCAGAGCTATTCTTAAGGAACCAATGACTTCCTCCCCACTTAGGGAATTACAAGTTTCAAAGAGTAATCCACCTATGCACTATAAACTTAAAGAATAAGAGGTCTCATCAAGAGCCGACTTATCATGATCATAAATATTATAACTAGCTGACATTGCCAAGCTGCATACTAAAACAAGGCAATGACTCGAGATTGTTGCAATCAAAAGACAAGGGGTCTCATCACAGGCCAGCTTGTTCAGTAAAGTTATAAATCAAGTGAATGGCACTGTCAAAATTTGGCCACCAAACCAAGACATTGTTCTTTAAGAATTAAAAGAAAATGAAAGCAATAAGTGTGAATGTGGATTTATCTTTGAAAATTGTATACTTCTTGAAGTAGGATATTGGATCATTGATGGGTAACAGGTAACACTATCGAGGCTATAAATGCTTGCTGGTAGCAGAGGCTCTACCTACGACAAATGAGCATACTTAAAACTGATCTACAGAGATGTCTTTGTTTTTATCCTTATAAACCAAGTAGTGACTGATGTAAATGCAATGACTAGCTTTAGGAAGAAGATAATCAGAATTAGCATGAAAGGAACAAACTATTGTTAATGTCAAAGAGCATTATGCACTTTATGTTACTATAATAAAGTTTGATTTTCCAAAAAACTTTACTGTTTTGGAAGTTTTAGAAAATTCAAAAGATAATCAGAGATAATTGGTTCTTTCTAGTGAATCGCCAATTGTTGTGGCCAGCAACAACCCCCCTTTTTATTTATTATTAGTAATAACACTAAATAAGTGGGGAACCTTCTAAAACAAAAAACTAGCAGTTAGAATTCCCTTTTAATAAAACACACTATCATAAACTTAGGAAAAACATTTGCAAACGCAAAATGTTAAGTATTATGAAAAATCTCAAATAAAATCGTTCTCTTAATGATGAACATCGCATCGCAAAAGGGTAACTGAGGGCATCATATATAAAGAAATTGTCGAAATTGCGAAAAGGCGATGATGCGAGATCGCGAGCCACACAGATTCATCGCATATCCACCTAACATAAAATGTCCTGATATTGCGAAATGCGATAAAGCATCTCGCAAATCACATCTCGTAGTCGCATAATAAAGCAAATGATTCTTAACAAAAGAAGATCTGCGATATTGCAATCTGTGATATTGCGAAGCAAAATGCAAAGTAGTTTTATCGCAGATCAAAAGGGCTCACAGTTCGATGAAATATTTCTCGTCATTAGATACTGAGTTATGAGCATTAATGTCAACTTAGTGGTTTATTGATGGTTATTTATGAGAAATGATTTAGATCTGAGTAAAAGGGTTATTTCATGCAAGGTGATATATTTGATATGATTTTGAAATTAAGAGTTTTCCTGTCACCTTATTATTTACCATCATTTGTTATC
Source organism: Pinus taeda (assembly GCA_000404065.3). Classification (NCBI taxonomy): domain Eukaryota; kingdom Viridiplantae; phylum Streptophyta; class Pinopsida; order Pinales; family Pinaceae; genus Pinus; species Pinus taeda. The sequence continues at coordinate 226,738 of APFE030050949.1, forward strand.
TTTCTTATTGTGTCTTAGTTCTCTACTTGTGAATTTACAAGAGCGGTACGCAGAAAAATACTGAGAGTAGTGCGCAGAACATGATGGGGAAGAAAGGAAAAGCTTCGGTATCTGAAAAACGGAGATGACTCCATTATTCACGGACACCACCTGTACCAAAGAAGCAGGGATATCTACTTGGGAAGGCATGTATAGTCTGTTGGAGGAAGAAAACCCTAGAGTCATGGAGGTTACAACTACGGTAGATGAACGTGGGTCATCCAAAGCATCACTTACAGATCTTTCATGCTCATTCCTGCACCATATCGCAGCAAGGCCAAAAATACTTCCCTATACAAATATGGTCAAATGGGTGATAAAACATGCTGAGATAACGGATAGGGAATTCAAGACACTGAACCAGGAAGTTATAGGGTCATTTACCCCACAGAAAAATGCATGTATCATTTTCTAGAGCCGTAGGCTAGCTATAACAAACAGTTCGCGGAGAAATTCCCAAGGAGAACAAATATTTGGTGAAATGCACCAAAAGCTGGTCAGCGAAGGAAGAGCTGTTAAAAAAGGACAAACATGGTATGTATAGCATTGGTTCCCTCTCTTCTCTGTATTGTTTCGCTACTGCAATGTTATGTAGGCTATTCGGAAAACCTGATATCAATAAGTTTTCATCCGAGTGGCTACCCCTACTAGATGCGGCCACCAATGCCACTATAACGATCTCGGCCCAAATATTGTCTGATAACTTAGCCTCTGCTATTTGGAATTATCGGACTAAAAGGAGTTTTTCTCAGATGATTTATCCTCCCTTCTTTCTAGTTGCCTATGTCATGGATGCTATTTGTTTTGTTTCTAAATTTCCTCTCATGGGTTGGAAATGGATGGTACAGAATCCCTTACCCATTCAAGTCTATCATAAGGAACTGTGGAATTCCAAGTTCACCCCTTATTTTTATAAAATTTCCCATGGAGTTATGCTACCCATTCATAAGATGTTGTATATTACAGATGCCCCAAGGTTTTCTCCTAAAGATGAAATTGATATTCTCCCTGGAGGAAGATGGTTCGGAGAAGAATTTTTCACTTATACTAGACTATTCGGAAGCATTGCCTCTCCTCATATACTTCCCTTGTATGTTCCTGACAAATTGATGGCTCGGGAAATAGCCTACCAAACTTGTGGGGTTGGAGGAATGAGCAGAGAACTTAAGCACAAGAAAAATGCAATCTGGCCGCAATTCCCTGTGGTCTGTGGAGCTTTTGCATTATTTGATCTAGGTCACACTTTCAAGGAAGTAGACAACATGTTGAGTCTACGATTTCCTCAGTTCCCAGGGAGACATTTTGATCCCTTTGATGTGATAAAGAATTTTACCACGACAATTAAAATAAAGGTATTCACTAAGGAAGATGATCTCTTCGACGATGTTTTCCAATAGAAGAGCACACTCAGAGACATCTTACACATGGCCCAAATCTAGTTTGGCCCGGAGAGTTCCAAGAGTTTAAACTCTACAAAGAACGAAGATTGGCAAATGTCCCATTGGACAAATTGCGTGTAGAACCAGTGAGGGAACCCACTCCCAGCATTACTATGAGTGGAAGCTCGGGGCAAGACAAGTCTAAATCTAAGTCTGACAGAGAATCGCCAGAAAGTTATAGATGGTAAGAGAGCGATCACAACAAGAGTGAAGTATCAGTCAGGGATACTACCCAATCCAAGGAGAATCCTGAGCAGCAAGTGTTGTCGCCAAAACAGGTGGAAATTCCCACTCCCCTCATCCAGCCAACAAAGCCATTGAGAACAGAGCTGGAGAAAGAATGGGAAAACTTTAATGAATTGATCAAAATGGAGGAGAAAAATGTAGAGACACCAAAGAATCCAGCACAAACAACCACAAAAATAATAATTGAAATAGTTGTCAATGCTCCCAAAACTGAGCACATTCCTATAGCTCCGTCATCTGAAAATATACTAAAGATAGAGGAAACCCCTCCTCTGGATGTGTTTTACAGCCTGCAGCACAAAGTTGTGGTCAGGAGACAGAGAAAGAAGCGAAAACTAGACAACATGCTCTCACCTGAAGCAGAGTCGCTGGATGTCCTTTGGTAAGACCCTACCAGTGATCCGACAGAGAACCTGACTAGATTATCCCGAATCGCAGGAGCTTATGCTTCTGCTACTATTGACAAAGCATCTGAAGTTCAACTATTGCTTAAAGATAAAGAGGATAAAATCCTATTTTTGCAGCAACAGTTATAGTAGGCCAGCGTTAGCTGGGAAGCAGAAGAAAAATTAGTAAAATTACAACAGGACTTCCAACAAATACAGTTGGGTTATCAAAGCAGTCTGGCCGAAAAAGAACACCAATTATAGGGCACACTAGAAATACACAAAGATGATCCTAAAGTCGTAGGATTTGTCATAGAAGCCCTTGCCCTGAATGATCAACTCTCGCAACAGCAGGAAACACTTTTCCAAAGAATATCACAATGGAACTTTCACTGCGAAATGAGTGACAAAATCACAAGTCAAGTTGTCGATTTGCGACTTGATTATGATTTAATTTATAAGAAAGTTTCTGACTATATGAATTGGCAGGAATCAAAGGAAGGCAAGAAAGCAGGGTTGCCCAAGATCAATGAATCCCACAAATAAATGTTATTTAATAAATGGGATGCACGGATCAAAAAAGCAGAATAGGCGGCGGAAGAAGTAGCGACAGCAGCAAGCAATATCATTAACTGTGTCAATAAAAATCTGCACAGAGCCAACCTAATACTGGAAACTTCTCCATGATTTCTTCCAAAAACGCAGCAATTGCAACAAGTTGGAGACAGAAAGTTGAAGAAAGGGCAGAGTCAATCAAAAAGTTAACTAAGTTAAAATGGGACACTTACTGGCAATATTTGGTGAAACCACATAGTCAGTGTATGACTCTAAAGTGCCTTACAAATTCTGCCGAGAAGTTAGCGCCAGCGCTTGCTGATTCCATTTTCATAGGACAATTAAAATCGGAGGTCGGCCAACCGACACTCTTGAAGCCAATGTTGGATACTTGCGACTTAAGAGAACAGATGCATAGTTGATCTTTAGATACAGTTTCAGTTCAATTTCAATTTATTTTTTCTTTAGATGAGGATGGTCATTTAAACTTCCTCCTATATTTTTGTAATAACTATTGTTAGTCTTTAATTAGTAGTATTTAAACCCCTCTCATGTATTTAGAGAGGGGTCCAGAAATTTATCAAAAACAGTGCTTCAAAACATGCATTTTTGCCCCGCTGAGGAGGTTTTGATAAACGAATGGAACGAGATTTATTTATAACTGTGTTTAATGTCTGCTACTGAAATGCACTTTTGTACACTTAGTAGATATTGAATTATGAGAAGATAAATCTATATTGTTGAAGCACATGAGTAGGACTTATTATCAATGGTACTTTTATCTCTTAATGATTTTTGCTTATGCGTCAAGTGATATGTTATTTTCAGTTGTTTATATATGAAGCCCTGAATGTTCAGTTATCATTTTTGCACTTTTGTATGGTGGTAACTATTCTGTTTATGCTAAGTGTATGAATAACTTATTATGTGATATGCTTATCATAATTGTTTCAGCTAATTTGTCATATGAAACAATTTACTTTTAATGGATTATTTTCTCGTAGCAATTGAATAATCTTTATTACTAATCACTGTTGGAAAATATTTTAGATCGCATAAGTGAAGAGTTAATCCCGGGATAGTTTTTAGAATTAGATGTATCTGTTCATTAGAATAAAATTGCATGTGTTAGATTAGATTTAGATTAAAAGAATTCTCTTTAGAATCTTTTAGGAAGGAAAACATCACCCCTTAGCATCATCAAAAAGAAATTGGTAAACTGGTCCCATTACCCCCAGTCGGAGCCACTATCCCAAACAGAAAATGAGTTGCTTTCAAGATCCAGACCGGGTGGTTATCCCCCTTGTTGTAAACCCGATTTTCGGGGCTTCAACAGTTACAAAAAGGGTTTGCAATCCAAAGTTGTAGTCCTCGAATATATCTTTTTAATGAGGTATTATATGTATCAAATAGAGATCTTATGCAAAATTTACGACCCCAGGAAGTTAATTTACCAACTAACCCCAACAGATCCCACAAACATTTGGTGCTTCATCTCCCATGGTTAGGTTTTTGGATGTTTATGGTTTTCCCTTATTTCTCAATAATAAAAATACCTTGGAGCCTAATTTTCTCACAGTTCAAAAGGCATGTAGCCATCACATCTCTTCTCAGAGATAAGCTACCATCGCTCGAGCTAGTTTATTTCCGTTCTGCATGTAAACAAATTTCAATATTTATTATTAATGAATTAAAGTCAGTTTTTGTTGTATCTGTTGTTGTTGTTTTAAATTTGTATTTCATTTCATTCTTACATAAATCTGGACTAGTGGTATCAAAGTGGTCTGCTCTTTCTCTGTTTTTTTGTGCATGTCCCCAATGAGATTGGGGTATAAGGAATTAGGACTTGAATTGGTTGAACCCTTGCAAGATTGGCCTCACCAACCCTGACAACCTCCCATTATGGAAGAAAATAAATATGAGGGAGTAGGAGATCCTTTCAAAATATTGCTCGAAGAAGCCCTCAAGCGACAAATGAACGAGATGATGGATAATTTTTCCCAAATCCTTTAGAGGGTGTCAACAGATGAAGCATCATCATCTGGCAGCCCCCTCCCTTCGAGGTGCAAGTTAACTTTGACATTCCCATATTTGAAGGCCAAATAGATCCATATGTCGTATATAAGTGGCTAAATTTGCTAGAAGGGTACTTTTCGGTCCATAATTTTTCCAATAGGGAAAAGATTACTTTTTCACTCTTCAAGCCCCCTGCCCCCACATCAAGGGCTAGTGGGAAACCTACTGCAAGAAAAGGAACAAGAAAGAATCCTCACTATTTTCAGTCACACCCACTAGGGATTCTTTATGAGACACTATCAAGGAACAACTTTACCCTGTCGGGAGCTATGAAGATAAGTGCATAAAATAGACCACGTTGCCGCAAGAAAGGGACCAAGACATGCTAGAGTTCACAAATATCTTTCACACCATACCCTTCACACAAAGTTGGTTATCAAGGATTTCAAATGCATTTGGTACTCAAGTACAACGACTATCTACACAAATACATCTAGGATGAGATGGAGTTCCTGAACATCTCCTCGCTTGGCACCGCATACCAATATGTTGTCAAGATCGAGAAAAAATTTAAACAGAAGAAGCGAGACTTTCGATCTACAAATTTGAAGTAAGGGAAAGGTAACCCCAAGCTGCATAATAAAGGACAAATCTAAGGTGGGGTGACCCAAGACAACCCATCAAAGATGAAAGAAAATAACAACACCATCAAGATAAAGAAGGAAACTAAAAAGTGATGTGATTTCGATAAGAGCCCCACTCACAACACAAATGAGTGTCGCACCAAGCAATGAATGGTGGTCGAGCTGAAGACTTCAGAGTCACATGCATTTTTTGAACCTGAGTTAGACTCTGACAAGGGGAATGTAGGAATTTACAGGGTAAGTTCCTCAGACAGAACACCAAAAGGACACCGCTCACAAACAGATCACAGATCAATACACCAGTATTTTGACGTGGTTAAAACCCTCAGAGAGGGAAACAGTCCACGGCCTGCGCCAACGTGGCTACTACAGGCAATTTATTAATAAAAGAATGAAAATTTACATAAGCTTCTCTCATGCACGGTTAACCTACAAATGACCCTCCATGCGCTTTAAATAGAATTCATGGACCAATCGGGTGTCAAGCCACGGATCAAGTGTCGGTAATACCGAGGAGAGAATGAACCGTCGGATCACTACATATCGTGACCGTCGGATTGTAAGTTACAAAATGTACAACGGTAAAGAAACACACTTTACCTAACTCTATACCTAACTCTATACTAGACCAAGTTGAACTTAACTATTTCCTATGTGTCGGAATATCCTAACATCCCCCCTTAAGAACAACTTGGGATAGGATTGAAGGATTTACAAATATGACACAATAGGAGAAGGAAGGAGGCACTAGAGCCTATCCCCCCTTAGTGACAACTTCCTGAACTCCAAGCATATATCGAAGTTTAGTGAACTTCGCCTCTGTGAGAGCCTTTGTGAAGATGTCTGCAACCTGATCATCTGTTGAACAATATTGCACTTCAAGAACATGGTCATGAATGAGCTTTCTGATGAAGTGCATGTGAAGTTCAATGTGTTTGCTGCGCTGATGCTGAACTGGATCTTTGCAAAGCTGAATGGCACTTTGATTATCACACCAAAGTGTAGTCGGATGCTGCTGCTCAAAGCCAAATTCTGATAGGATCTGACGAAGCCACAAGGCTTCCTTACTAGCTTCCACGGCACCACGATACTCTGCTTCTGCTGACGAAAGAGAAATGGCAGCCTGTTTCTTACAAGCCCATGTAATAGGTCCTGAACCAAGAGTGAAGACATAACCGGCAGTAGACTTCCGATCATCAGGGTCACCAGCCCAATCAGAATCAGTGAAACCAACTAATAGAGGAGTTGCTTTGGCACTGTAATGAATCCCAAACTGTATTGTACCTCGAACATAACGAAGTATTCTTTTAGCTTCTTTCCAATGACTTTCACGGGGTTTTTGCAAAAAACGAGCAACAAGGCCAACAGCAAAGGAAAGGTCAGGACGAGTATGGGTTAAATACAAGAGTTTTCCTACAAGTTGACGGTATAAGGTAGCATCAACTTCAGGAGAAGTACAAGAGACTGAAAGTTTGACTCCAGACTGAAAGGGAGAAGGAGCTGGCTTACAATCTTCCATGTGAAAATGACGAAGAATATCACAAGCATACTTGGACTGGGAAAGGGAAATACCCTCCTTGGATTGCAAGACTTGAAGACCGAGAAAATAGTGTAAGTGTCCTAAGTCTGTCATTTCAAATTTCTTTTTAAGGCTGGACTTCACATGGTTTATAAGGATGGGATCACTACCAGTAAGAATAAGATCATCAACATAAAGAACAAGGATGATAAGAGAGTTTCCCACTGTCTTGGTGTAGACAGTATTGTCAGAATGACACCTAGAAAAGCCAGATTCTAAAAGAAAGTTATCCATTTTTGCATACCAGGCCCGAGGAGCTTGCTTGAGACCATAAAGAGATTTCTTAAGTCGACATACAAGGCTGGAGTCTGTTTGGATGAAGCCAATGGGTTGTTCCATATAGATTTCTTCATGCAAGTCCCCATGCAAGAAGCAGATTTAACATCCATCTGATGGACTTCCCATTTTAAAGAGGCAGCAAGGGAAAGAACAGGGCGGATAGAGTTCATTTTGGCAACAGGGGAGAAGGTTTCAGTGTAGTCAATTCCTTCAACCTGTGAAAAGCCCTTAGCAACAAGACGAGCTTTATGTTTATCAACTTTCCCATCTGGTCCATACTTGGTTCTGTAAACCCATTTACATCTAACAAGTTTGCGTCCCTTTGGTAGAGGAACAAGATCCCATGTATCATTTGCCAACAATGAATGATATTCTTCATTCATAGCGACTTCCCAATGTGGATGGCCTGAAGCTTCTGCAAAAGTGTCAGGATCATGATTTACTGGAGCTTGAGCCAGTAAAGAAGAGGCTCTTTCAAACTGAGAACGAGTACGTCGCTGATCTGTAGGATCACCGGCAAGATCACCTGCTGCATCCCGAGTAGTACGGACCCATCTTGGAAGTGAAGGAGCTAAAGGAGCTAAAGGAGCTGAAGGATGATCCTGAGAAGGTGGTGGAGGATTATCATCCTCACTTTCATCATCTGAAGAAGAAATGTTTTCAAAAGTAGAAGAGATAGGAAGAGGTGGCACATCCGCCGGACTAGGCTCGCAGGCCGATTTATTTTCATCAAATTTTACATCTCTTCTAATGATAACATTTTTGGACTTAAATGGAATAAGTCTATAACCTTTAACATCTTCAGAATATCCAACAAAAGTACATTTCTCACTCTTAGGTTCTAAAGCTTTATGCTTTTCATCTGGAATATGGGCCCATGCTTCACTTCCAAAAATACGAAAGTGACTTACATCTGGTTTAATGGAACTCCAAGCTTCTTCTGGAGTGATATTCTTTAGAACCTTAGTAGGAGTGCGATTTATTATATATTTGCACAATTAATTGCTTCGGCCCAAAAACTAAGACTGAGTCCTTTAGATTGCAGCATACAATTAGCCATTTCCTTTAAGGTGCCATTTTTCCTTTCAACTACACCATTTTGTTGTGGAGTGTATGGAACAGTGTGTTGCATTTGAATTCCATTTTCGGTGCAAAAGTTGATGAATGTGTTTTTAACATATTCTCCACCAATATCAGTTCTTAGCTTAAGAATTTGATGTCCAGATTGTTTTTCAACAAAGGCTTTGCAGGCCAAAAATGTGTTAAATACTTCGCTCTTGAGTTTTAAGAAGTATACCCAAGTTCGTCTGGAGAAATCATCAATGAAAGTTAAGAAATACTTGCAGCCAGAGAATGAAGCAACAGGAAGTGTTACACTCATAATCACTGTGCACAAGCTGTAAAGGGGCTGAGGCGTGCAAGAGGCACGTTTTTCAAAACTGTCCGATGATGTTTTCCGAGTACACATTCCGAACAAACACCATCTTCTGCTAAGATACCATAGGAGACCTTTTCACCATACTTTTTTACATAGATGCTGGAAAGGAGCGATAGTCTTAAGTGACCAAATCGCTCCATGCAAAGTTTGCTCACTTCTCTTATGAGCAACAATATGAAGGAAGATTTTTGATGACAAAGTTGTGAAACTTGTTACACCTTGTGGAAATCTCAAGCATTACCATAGCTCGAATCTGTTTAGGATCTCTTAGATCCTTGATTACAACATTCATGAGGTGAAATTCAACAATTTTACCTTCACTTGAATGAGTTATCTGATATACAGATAGAAAGTTGCAGGATAAGGTTGGAACACATAATACATCATTAAATTGACCATTGTTTAGATGAATAGTTCCAGTCCCTACAACACTAAGAGATCTATCATCACAACATATATATTTTTGGTGTTACAATCATTTAAAGAAGAAAACATGGCTTTGTTTTTGGCCATGTGATAAGAAGCTCCAGAATCAATGAGCCACTCATGAGAATGAGAGAAAGAAGATACATTTAAGCATAACCAGACTGAGATGATTGACAACGACATGTAGAAAGTGCCATTCTGAAGATGAAGTTGAAGTTGAAGTAGAAGAATGCTTCACATGGATGTTATGTTTCTTCATTGCGGCTTCCAAGGCTTCCATCTTCTTAAAGCATTTAGATTCTAAGTGGCCATCTCGATTACAAAAGTTACAATGTCTATTAGTCTTCTTCCATTTGTTTTTATTGGTCTTATCATTTTGCTGAAATGATCTTTCATTTTGAGACTGAGTTTGCTTAGGACCCTTGTTTGGTTTAGGACCATTCTTTTTAGGATATGACTTCTTAGGATTCTTTAAATTTGGTTGCTGCTGGGCGGCTAACGCTTTCTTGGAAGAGTTTCCAAGATTAAGAAGACCAAGGTGTAAGAGTTTTTCTTGTTCTCTTATTAAAGAATCACAAAAAGAGTCAAAGGAAGGGGCCTTGTAGTCTTTTCCTTGACAAATGAAAGCTTCCCTTGTAGAATGGAAGGTGGAAACAAATACAGAGTAGGCTGGTCCCAACTTAGTAAGGATGGAATAAATAAGGTTACTATCTTCTTTCTTAACCTTAACACCTTCCAAGAGATATCTAAGGGTCTTGAATTTGGACAAGAAATCTTCAATGCAAGAAAAATTATTAGGATCCAATGTAAGCAACTCATTTTCAAGTTGATGGGCTCTAATTTCATTTTTAATCCAAAAAACTTTAGTGATTTGGTCCAATGCTTCATGAGGAGTTTCAAGTTCTGCAATATGGAATCTAAGATCAGGAGAAATAGACATCCCTATCAAACCACGTGCTTGATCTTGTCTATTTTCCCATTTTGGAACCTTGTCTTCATCTTTAGGTTTCTTCTCTTGGCCCGTGGCTATTCTGTAGAGACCTTTACTTCTAAGTAAATCTTCCATGTATGATGCCCATTGGAAGTAGTTAGTGCTGTCAAGAATGATTTGGCATGGACTTTCCATTTTTAAAAAAAAACTGAAGCTGAAGATGCTGAAAGTAAGTGTTCCAATGGATAGATCTCGAAAAATTAGGCTGTTTTAAAAAAAACGGCTCTGAAAAAAGGCTTCCGGATGAAGAAGTTATGGCTTTTTGAAAGAAAATTGTTGAAGTCGCCGGCAAAGTGCGCGAATGTGCGGGAATGAAAAAAAAAGCCCCCACAAAATGGAGATTTGAACCCAAGACCTCTACTCTCTTAAAAGAACTTTGAGCCAATTGATCTATACAAAAATTTGAGAGAGAGAGAGAGAGAGGGGGGGCCTTGGTTTGCGTGCTTGCCTTGAGAAAGCTCTTTTTCCCTACAAAACACAAAACACAAAACCCAACACGAATATGCAAAAATAACGAACCTTACGGCTCAAAGTTAGCTTTACCCAAAAAACTAAATATTTTTTAAAAAAATTAGCTTTAGCCGAAAAAA